>JACEIK010013687.1:0-18493 GCA_018107945.1 Datura stramonium
TCTATCGTGGTATGTCAATTAATTGATGAGTCTCCCACTGTCTATATCATTCGAATTTTCTTATCCATTACTCATGATAATTACCTTATGTATACATGTTCAAAAATCAAGGTTTGACTAATAGTTCAGCTTTTGATATAAATGTTATGTTTTAGCTTTGAGTCATTCGGGTCAGTTATGAGGTTCTAAATCCATGCATGAACAATTTATGATAATAGCGCGATTTCAAAGTGAATGCATGTAGTCTTCTACTTACTCTTAAAAGCTTATTACATGTGTGAATGGTTTTACATGATTTATATTATCAAATCTGTTTCACTTACCTTGCATACTTGGTACATTCCACGTACTGACTGAATACCTTCTATGCTTCATCATTTCATGATGCAGGATCTGTATCACAGGTTCAGCCCCGTTTGTAGTCGCTTATTAGAGTTAGCACCTACTAGATTGGTGAGTCCTCATCTTTAGAGGACTAGACTTTCAGTTACCTTGGATATATTTTCAGTTTCAGTATTTCTTAGCTAGTTGGGGATGTTGTCCCATCAGCTCGTCCAGATTAGAGGCTTATCAGACTTAGATATGTATTCAGCTTCAGACGTTCATTCTATTATTATGTTAAGTTAGACTTCCGTTGAGTTATGATTATGTTTCTTCATGTTTATTGACTGAGTTAGTTAAATTCTTATGTCGTGGGTTGACTTGGAGTCTCTTGGGATCCCTTGTCCCCTGTCTACAATCCGGGTCTCCTCTCTGGTCGTGACAGGGGTGCATGTGGATGTGTTCACAGACCACAAGAGTCTTTAGTATGTGTTCACTTTGAAGAACATGAATTTGCGTTAACGGAGATGGCTAGAGCTTCTCAAGGACTATGACATGAGTGTCCTTTATCATCCGGGTTAAGGTCAATGTAGTGGTGGATGCTCTTAGTAGGCTATCCATGGAGAGTTTGTCTCATGTGGAGTAAAGGAGGAAGGAGTTGGTAAAGGATGTTCATAGGCTTGCTCATTTGGGGGTTTTCCTTACAGATCAACGGATGGTGATGTGATGGTTCAGAATGGGTCAGAATCTTCTTTGGTGACGGAAGTTAAAGCTAGGCAAGATGAGGATCCTATTCTAATGAAACTAAAGAAAGCTATCCAGAATCAGAAGGTGGAGGTTTTCTCACAAGGAGGAGATGGTGTACTCCGATTTTAAAGCTGATTATGTGTGCCAGCTGTTGATAACTTGAGAGACCAGATGTTGAGCGAGGCTCATGGCTCTCGATACTCTAACCATCCAAGTGACACCAAGATGTACCATGATCTACGAAAAATCTATTGGTGAAATGGCATGAAGAAGGACATAGTGGAGTTTGTGACTAATTGTCTGAATTGCCAGCAGATGAAGGTTGAGCATTAAAGACCTGGAGGTATGCTTCAGAATATTAGCATCCCCACTTAGAAGTGGGAAGAGATAAGTGTGGACTTCATTATAAGTTTTCCTCGTACACGTCGACAATATGACTCTATATTGGTGATTATGGATAGATTAAACAAATCATCCCATTTCTTACCAGTAAAAACTATCGATTCAGCTGAGGATTATGCTAGATTATGCATTCAGGAGTTAGTTTAGTTTCATGTAGTTCCTTTGTCCATCATCTCAGATAGAGGTACTCAGTTTACCTCTCAGTTTTGGAGATCGTTTCAGAAAGGACTTGGTACTCAGGTAAAGCTTAGCATAGCTTTTCACCCACAAACAGATGGTCAGGCTAAACGGACCATTCAGACTCTTGAGGATATGTTGAGATCATTTGTGATTGATTTCAAGGGTAGTTGGAACGATCACTTTCCTGTCATCGAGTTTTCCTACAACAACAGTTACCACTCGAGCATTTAGATGGCTCCGTTTGAGGCTCTTTACGAGCGAAGGTGTAGATTGCCTATTGGATGGTTTGAGGTAGGTGAGGCTTCGTATAGGGAAGGATTTAGTTCATAAGGCCATGGAGAAGGTTCAACTTATTAGAGAAAGGCTGAAAATAGCTCAGAGTCATCAAAAATCGTATGCGGATGTTAGAAGGAGAGAGTTGGAGTTTGAGGTTGACAATTGGGTATTTATGGAGGTGTCTCACATGAAGGGAGTGATGAGGTTCGGGAAGAAAGGAAAGCTTAGTACTCGATATGTTGGTCCTTATGGGGTTTCGAGATGACTTGGCAAGGTGACATATGAGTTGGAACTACCAGCAAAGTTAGCTTCAGTGCATCCAGTTTTCCATGTATCTCTGTTGAAGAAGTGCATCAGTGACCTAGCCTTTAGGTATTTCGGTGGAGAGCGTAGGTGGGAAGGATAGCCTTTCCTATGAGGAGGACTCGGCTGAGATCCTTGATCATCAAGTCCTAAAGTTAAGAAATAAGAAAGTAGCTTTAGTGAAGAGAAATCAGCTTGTTGAGGGAGCAATGTGGGAAGATGAAGCAGATATGATTGCTAGATACCCGCATCTTTTCCCTTCCAACTCAATTCTAGTATGAGGTATTAGTTTCCTTCTTAATACTCTATTCAGTTTCATGTGAAGTTCATGTCTCTAAGTTTCCTTCATGTCATAGCATGAATGTATGTTTCATGAATTCAGTTCACTTATATGTATCAATCCGGAGTTAGTCACTCCATCAGTTTTCAGCTTTAGTTGTTCGGTTTTCAGATTGCAGTTCCTTCGCTAGCCTTTTAGTATATTTAATCTACATTCAAGGATGAATGTTCCCAAGGGGGAGATAATGTAACACCCCAAAAGTCCCTAAGATCAGATCTGAGGGTTGAACCAGAGAAAAGCAGGAAAATTTCACCAGAGTCACAGGACGACTTAAGGGACAAGTCGTTGTAGGGAACAATGACCCATTGTGTCCCTCATGGTAAGTCCCCATTCAGGATTTCCAGAAAACAATGAGCCTAGCTACGACTCATTGGAAGATCCAAAAAGTCGTCCTAGGTGGTCGTTGAATGGAGTTCAGGAAAGGCCAAGATCTGAGTCAGTGACAACAAAGGGTGCAATGATCCATGGTGGTGAGTAACAAATCATGGTAATGGTCCACTTCAAGGACTTCAAAAGCTATTATAGGGTGGCCGAGGTGACAACGAGAGGATATGACAAGTCATTTCCTGTAAAGACTCATCTTGTCTAGTCGTTAGTTGGAGAACTAGAAGAGTAACATAATTACCCCTGGAGAAGCGGATGGAGTGACGAGTCATTATTTCGTACGATGACTCGTCCTAGTCGATCATTAGTTAGAACTTCAGTAGTGTACCAAAAGTGCTTCAGATACAATGGATGATTCAACAACTCATCGTATCCTACGACTGTTACACCCCGTAAAATATTAACGATTAGTAGGCGTACGTGTGTATTGTGACAAGTAAAATGATCTTGACGCGTGTGGGAAGAGCCTTGGAAGCAGGGGCGGGCAAGGCTAGCCTCAAGGGGCCAGCGCGACGCGCCAGCCTGCTAGTGTTTTGGGCAGCGCGATGTGCCAGGAGGACCAGCGCCTTGGGGGCGCAGCGCGGCACCATCCCTGCCACATTGTCCGGTGCGAGGCGCCTCTAAGGCCACCGCCCTATGCCTATATAAACCCACTTTGTTTGATTTTAATTAATTTTATCATATTCCCTTGGCCAGAGAAGAGAAAACTACAACTTTCATCGAAATTCCATCATATTACACTATCAAACACCGTTCAAACAAAAATTAACTTCGTGTAACGAGTTCTAGGCCTACGGGAAGCATTTCTACGGAGTTATTTCTTGAAAATTCACTCGGCATATCGAAACCCCGCTGAGTAAAAGTTGTATAAAATACTCCAAATTGAATCCTAAAAGGCCAAAGGAATTAGGTAAGCACTTATTCCTTCTGAACTCTCGAGAAATTATAGGTTTTCGGCCGAGTTATTTGGAGTTGAATTATTGTCAATATTATTATCAAAAGTTATCATTATTTTCCTAATCTAGTATTGAAATTAGTCCTATTCTCTCAGTATAATGGCTGCAGTTGGGTAGAATCGTTGGTTTCAAGTTGGAACTCGCTAGTTAATTGGAAATCAGCATTTGAGGTATGTTAAGGAGAATTCTTTTGGCAAGTTATTCCTGTCGTATAGTAATACGACCTAAATCCTCATAAGAAATCTAGAAGCATGTATATTGTTGTTAGCTTCTACTGTTAGTTCGAGATTAGCATTTTCTATTTAGATTGGGACTGACCCTACCCTATATAGCCTTTTGTTGCCCAACCTCAGGGTTACTAGCTGTGTCTTTTCCTACGGGGCTATACGGATCGCTCCAAGGAGCTATATGTTGTCCAAGGGCCATATTACGGTCCATTCCATGGCTGGACTTTTATATTTATGCCATATCGGCATCACTGACCCTCGTCGAGCCTGGTGCCCAGGGTGCTATTAAGGAGTCCACCGGACTCAGACACAGCTACAGGAGTCGAGCGGGCTCAGTTGCAGACCCAGGGGATAGGCAGGTTGGCTATAGTTACCTGTTGACTTATTTTTTGACCTAGTTAGGGGTATATAGATTAAAGTGTTCTCGTCAGGGCTTATGGGGGGCCCAGGCGGGTTATTATGTGTTGGTTGTATCTTCCAGGCTTATGGGGGTTAGGTAAGGTCCTTGTTTGCGTTATTTATTGTTAGTTACACAACAGGTTGTAGGGCATGCAGGTGGTATCTCTTATTCTTCCTATAGAATTTGTTTCAATTTATTTATCAGTATTACTCGGTCATTTTCATTACTGTCGTACATATTAGGTACATATTGTACTGATGCCCATCTTTTGGGCACTACATTACTTGCCTGTAGGTATGGTTTGACACAATTCAGTACCTCCCTAGTCATCAACCAAGGTCAGCAGTCTAATCATCTCCTTTGCACCGAGGTTGTTAGTTAGAAGGTTTGCTCTTTCGTTGTACAGTTTATGGGTAGGTCGGGGCCTTGTCCCAACCATTATTCCACCTTAGAGGCTTGCAGGCTACATATTTTCAGTTGTTGGTTTTGGTTGTTGGATGTATGGGGCCTATGTATGTTTATTTTGCATGATGGCCGTGTGAGGCCTAGTTTAGCTTCTAGTTAGTAGCCTTGTGGGCTATAGTATAGTTATGACTACCTGTTTTCTTTTTGTCATAACTAGATAGCATGTTGGTCTTGTCGCCCTGCATAGGATCCCCTTATTGTGTGTTGTTGGTTAGCTGTTTTCTTTTTATAGGTGGCTATGCAGCCTTGTCAACCGAAGGCTATGTTTACAGTCGAGATATAGCTCATTGTTTTCTTGATTTTCAAAGTAGACATGCACCAGAAGTGCATAATCCCAATCAGATCAATTCAGATCCCAGTATGGCATCAGGTGCCAGTCATGCCTCCCAAGGTAGGGCGTGACAAACTTTGTATCAGAGAAGGTTGTATCCTAGGGAGTCTGCAATTTGTGTCTAGTAGAGTCTTGTCTATAGGTGTGTTGTGCACCACATTCCATAGGTAGGAGGCTACGCGACATAATAGTGTGGTTACCCTTCCTCCTTCTTCAGTCGTGCTGTAGAGCTATGTTGTATAGGGTTGAGTCCCTAAGCTTACCTTATTCTGCTTATCTACAGAGAAATGTCGGATACATGACAGACTACCACCGACCGGAAGTTAAATGTTGTGGCAGGAGAGGGCACTAGCAAGGTGCCCCAGTCAGAGCCAGCCCGATCTGAGGGCAATAGAGAGACTTTATCCCAGTCTCCCCAGAAGTCTCCGTCACACCAAAAATTATCCAAGGCAGCAAATATGTCGGCACCACCTCCAGCAATTCTTATACCTATACCATCATATCAGGAGGTTAGGAGCGCTATCTGTATGTTAGCTTAGATGATGGTTGTTCAGTGCCAGCCCGTGGTACCAGTTGTTGCTGAATCTTTGAGAGGACCAGAAAGTTCGAGGGTCCAAGATTTCCTTCCCTTGAGTCCCGCCCAGTTCACAGGGGCAGATCGGGAAGAGGACCCTCAGGACTTCCTGGACCAGTTATAGTGGATTTTCAGGGTGATGCATGTTGGGCCCGTGAAGTCAGTTGAGTTAGCGGTATTTTAATTACGGGACATAGCGGTGTTATGGTACGAGAGCTGGGAGAAGTCTCGAGGTAGAGGCGCTCCCCCTCTGACTCGGTCTAGTTTCTTAGAGGCCTTTTTGGATCATTACTTGCTGCGAGAAATTCGATAGGCCCGGGTAGATCAGTTTTTACACCTGGAGCAAAGCTCGATGAGTGTTCGGGAATATTTTATGAGATTTGAGTCCTTGATCAGATATGTGCCAGCTTTTTTAGACATTATGCCAGCCAGAGTACATCAGTTTATTATGGGGCTGCTTCCAAGGTACGTGGATAATTGTGTTACAGCTACTCTGGGAGGACATGGACATTGCCCGCATTCAGACTTTCGCTCAGAATATTGAGGGGATCAGGCAGTGACAGCAGGAGATAGAAAGAACAAATCAAGAGCAACGTCGTAGGGCTAGACCCAGTGACATGCAGGCAGAATTGCAGGGAGGACCTAGGCCACGAATAATAGGCAGGCTACCTAGACCCCTACCTCCTCAACAGCAGCAGGGTGGTAGATAAGACCACCGAGGGCAGTCAGGACCCGGCGAGAGTTCATGGGCATCAGGATCTCAGCAGTAGAGGGGGTCATATCAGAGCAGGTCAACTATGATATGTTGTGTTATTTGCAGTCGACGCCATTTTGGGGCGTACAGATATTGTTCTACCCTTGTTACACCTGTGGACAAGAGGGTCACATAATGAGGGATTGTCCAGCTAGAGGTCAGGGTGATCGGGATAGACAAGACAGATCTTCAGCAGGGTCACATGCCCAAGCACCTTCAGTAGGGCGTAGGCCCTCAGCTCCAGCTGGCCGAGGCCAAGGCAGGTCAGGGGCATCCAGTTCAGGCAGCAATCTGGATTGCACTTATGCTCTACCGGGGCGATAGGAGTCAGAGTCGTCGCAGGATGTTGTGATAGGTATGCTAGACATTTTCTCTCACTCAGTTTATGTTTTGATAGACCCAGGTTCCACTTTGTCCTATGTTACTCCATTAATGGTTCTGAAGTTTGGTATAACGCCGGAATTGCTTTTTTTCTTGACTCAAAATCGAAATGGGAGCAGGTTTGGAAAAGGGTCTTAGAGTGTCTAGGGTTGGGCTAGGAGTATCTCGATCCTTTTCAGTGTCTACGCCCATCGGCGATTCTATTATAGCTAAAAGGATATACCAAATTTTTACAGTAGAGGTCGTTGGTCGCTAGACTTTAGCAGATTTAGTAGAGCTAGAAATGATCGATTTTGATGCAATTATGGGTATGGATTAGCTAGCACCATGTTATGACAATGTAGAGTGTTGGACCAATACTGTCCAATTCCACTTTCCAGGGGAGGTAGTGCGAGAGTGGAAGGGCAGTGCATCTACACCAAAAGGTAGATTCATATCCTATCTTTGGGCGAAAAGTTGATAGAAAAGGGTTGTATTTATCATATTGTCAGGGTTCGGGATATGCAAGTAGAATCCCTGACTCTTCAGTCCATTCCAGTGGGTAATGAGTTTCCAGACGTGTTTCCAGATGAACTTCCTGGTATTTCCCTAGAACAGAAAATCGATTTCTCTATCGACTTGCTACCAGGTACTCAGCCTATATCCATACTTCCGTACCGAATGGCTCCTACTAAATTGAGAAAATGGAATAGCTAAAAGATCTGTTAGATAAGGGCTTTATCAAGTCGAGTACGTCACCGTGGGGTATGCCAGTTTTGTTTGTGAGAAAGAAGGATGGCTCCCTCTGCATGTGCATAGATTATCGGCAGTTGAACAAGATTACTATAAGGAACAAATACCCTCTTCCCAGGATAGATGACTTGTTTGATCAGTTGCAAGGGGTGAAATATTTTTTCAAGATTGACTTAAGGTCAGGATATCATCAGGTGCGGGTTTAGGAGAAAGATATCCCGAAGACAGCTTCTAGGACCAGGTACGGTCATTTTGGATTTCTAGTTACGTCCTTCTAGTTGACAAATGCCCAAGCAATGGTCATGGATCTGATGAACAGCATCTTCAGGACACATTTAGATCTATTTTTGATAGTATTCATCGATGACACCTGGTGTATTCCCATTCAAACATAGAACATAGAAATCATTTGTGAACGGTACTCCAGATTCTTAGGTATCGCATATTATATGCAAAATTTTCTAAATGTGAGTTCTGGCTAAATTTCGTAGCTTTCCTGGGCCATATTGTATCAGAGGTTGGTATTCAAGTCGTTTCATACAAAATTGAGGTAGTAAAGACATGGCCTAGACCTATAACTCCAATAGAAGTTCGCAGTTTCCTAAGATTAGTCGGGTATTACAAAAGGTTTGTGGATGGATTTTCTATCCTGTCAGCTCCTTTGACTAAATTGACTCAGAAAGCAGCGAAATTTCATTGCACCGAGGCCTGTGAGTAGAGTTTCCAGGAAATGAAAAACAGATTGACATCGGTACCAGTGCTAGCCTTGCCAAAAGGTTCAGAGGGTTATCTTGTATACTGTGACGCTTTAGGCGTTGGGTTAGGGTGTGTCCTGATGCAGCATGGTAAGGTAATTGCTTATGCTTCAAGGCAACTCAGGAAGCACGAAAAGAACTATCCCACCCATGATCTGGAGTTAGCTGCAGTGGTTCATGCCTTGAAAATATGGAGGCATTACTTATATGGGGTGAATGTGGATATTTTTACTAATCATAAGAGCCTCCAGTATATTTTCACGCAGAAGGAATTGAATTTGCGCAGCGTCGTTGGCTAGAGTTACTAAAAGACTACGACATAAACATTTTGTATCACCTAGGGAAAGCCAACATTGTATCAGATGCACTTAGCCGCAGATCTATGGGAAGCTTGGCACACCTAAGGCCAGAACGACGGGAAATGGCTCGGGAACTATACCGGTTAGCCAGTTTAGCATCTGTATAGTAGACTCAAAGGATAATGGGGCTATGATTCAGAATACTGCAGTATCATCCTTCGTTGTGGAGGTAAAAAAGCGGCAGTATGAGGATCCTAATCTTGTACAACTTAGAAGTAAGATTCAGAAAAGAGAATTAACGGCCTTCGAATTGATAGAAGACGGGGTCTTGAGATTTAGGGGTCGCCTCTACATTCCAGATGTGGAAGGAATTCGCCAGCAGATCATGGAAGAGGTATATTATTCTCGTTACTCTCTTCATCCAGGATCGACGAAGATGTATCATGACATAAAAGAGATATACTTGTGGCTTGGAATGAAGAAGGGTGTAGCGAAATTTGTAGCACAATGTCCTAACTGTTAGCAGGTAAAGGCCGAACATCAGAAACCCGATGGATTAGCGCAGGAGATAGTGGAGCCTATGTGGAAATGAAAAGCAATCAATATGGAATTTGTGACAATATTACCCCGTACCAGGCATAGATTCAATTCTATTTGGGTCATTATCGACATATTAACGAAGTCAGCTCATTTCTTTCCAGTCAGGACTACCTTCTCAGCCAAAGATTATGTTGAGTTGTATATTAAAGAAATAGTCCGAATACATGGTGTCCCCGCATCTATTATTTCTGACAGAGAAGCACAATTTATAGCTAGATTATGGAAGTCATTTCCGAAAGGCTTGGGGACATAAGTTAACTTGAGTACAACATTCCACCCTCAGACGGATGGTCAGAAAAAGCACACAATTAGACGTTTGAGGATATGTTACGGGCGTGTGTGCTAGATTTCGAAGGAAGTTAGGATGAGCATTTAGCCTTTATAGAATTCGCATATAATAACAGTTATCATTCTGCAATTCAAATGGCACCTTATGAGGCCTTGTATGGGCGGAAATATAGGTCTCCCATTGGATGGTTTGAGGTAGGGGAGTCAGAGTTAATTGGACCTGATATAATCTACCAGTCAGAAGAGAAAGTAAAATTTATAAGAGAACGCTTGCTGACAGCCCAGAGTCGTCAAAAGTCCTATTGCGATATGCAGCGTAGAGATTTGGAATTCAATGTTTGTGATTGGTTATTCCTCAAAGTTTTGCCGATGAAGGGTGTGATGAGATTTGGTAAGAAGGGCAAGCTTAGACCTAGATTCATTGGCCCGTATCAGATCCTCAGGAGAATAGGCCAAGTGGCATATGAGTTGAAATTGCCTCCAGAGATGGAATCCATCCATCCAGTCTTACACGTGTTAATATTGTGGAAATGTATAGGGGACCCGTCCCGAGTTATGCTAGTTGAGGACATTCAAGTTACTGAGGAGTTAGCCTACGAAGAGGCTCCAGTTTCCATACTAGATCGGCATGTTCGTAGGTTAAGGACTAAAGATGTAGCCTCCGTTAAAGTTTTGTGAAGGAAAAGAAATAAATAAAAGATGACTTGGGAAGTTGAGGATGACATGAGATCTAGGTATCCTCACTTATTCCAGGACGGACACAGAATGTGCAATGAGGTGAGGTGGTTGTTCAGTTGTTATTTATCTATTTATATTATTAGCACTATCTAGTTGGATATCTCTATATGGTGGAGTAGCTCTTTATAGCGTCCTGTGAGACGCCCATGTTGGGTTTTTCTGGGTTTCAAGTTTCCGGATAGTCCATAATACAAAGGAGACTCTGCCAAAATTTTTCTAAGGATTAGCCAAAAGAGTTAACTCCATTAATCCTGAAGATGACATTTGAGGATGAATGTTTCTATAGGGGGAGGATGTTACACTCCGTAAAATGTTTACGGTTAGTAGGCGTACGCGTGGGTTGTGACGAGTAAAGAGACCTTGACGCGTGTGGGAAGAGCCTCGACATTAGGGTCAGGTGAAGCTAGGCCGCGAGGGGCTAGCGCGACGCGCCAGCCTGCCAGTTCTTTCGGCAGCGCAATGCGCCTGGAGGACCAGCGCCCTTGGAGGCATGGTGCGGCACCCTCCCTGGCGCGTTGGCCGGCGAGAGGCGCCTCTAAGGCCACCACCCTATGCCTATATAAACCCCCTTTGTTTGATTTTAACTTATTTTATCATATTCCCTCAACCAGAGAAGAGGAAAATCGCAACTTTCATCGAAATTCCATTAAAGTATGCTACCAAATGTCGTCCAAACACAAATTAACTTCGCGTAACGAGTTCTAGGCCTACGGAGTTATTTCTTGAAAATTCGCTCAGCATACCAAAACCCCAATGATTAAAAGTTTTCAGAATCACTCCAAATTGAATTCTAAACGGCCACAGGCATTAGGTAAGCACTTCTCCCTTCTGAACTCTTGAGAAATTATAGGTTTTCGGCTGAGTTATCTGGAGTTGAATTATAGTCGATATTATTATCGAAAGTTATTGTTATTTTCTGAATCTAGTATTGAAATTATCCTTATTCTATCAGTATAGGGGTTGCAATTGGGTAGAACCGCCGGTTTCAAGTTGGAACTCACCAGTTAATCAGAAATCAGCATTTGAGGTATGTTAAGTCAAATTCTTTCGGCAAGTTATTCTTGTCATATAGCAATACAACCTAAATCCTCATAATAAATCCAGAAGAATGTATATTATGGTTATCTTTTATTGTTAGTTCGAGATTAGCATTTTCTATTTAGATTCGGATTGACCCTGCCATATATAGCCTTCCGTTGTCCAACATCAGGGTTACTAGCTATATCGTTGCCTATGGGGCTATATGAATCGCTCCAAGGTGCTATATGTTTTCCCAAGGGACTATGATGAGACCCAAGGGCCATATTATAGTCCATTCCATGGCTAAACTTTTATATTTATGTTGTATCGGCATCATTAACCCTCATCGAGCCTAGTGTCCAGGGTGCTGTTACAAGAGTCTACCGGACTCAGACACACCTACAGGAGTTGAATGGGATCAGTTATATACCCAGGGGATAGCCAGGTTGGCTATAGTTACCTGTTGACTTATTTTTTTACCTTGTTAGGGGTATATAGATTGAAGTGTGCTCTCTAGGGCTTATGGGGACCCCCGGCGGGTTATTCTGTGTTAATTGTATCTTCTGGGATTGTGGGGGCTAAGTAAGGTTCTTGTTTACGTTATTTATTGTTAGTTACACAACAAGTTGTAGGGCATGCAGGTGGTATATCTTATCCTTCATATAGAATCATTTTCAGTTTAGTTATCAGTATTATTCAATCATTTTCATTACTGTCTTACATATTAGGTACATATTGTACTGATGCCCTTTTTTGGGGCACTGCATTACTTGCCTGCAGGTACGATTAGATGCAATTCAATACCTCCCTAGTCATCAGCCAGGGTCAGCAGTCTAATCAGCGCCTTTACTCCAGGGTTGTTAGTTAGAAGGTTTTCTCTTTTGTTGTACAGTGTATGGGTAGGTCGGGGCCCTTTCCCGATCATTATTCCACTCTTAGAGGCTTGCAGGCTACATATTCTCAGTTGTTGGTTTTGGTTGTTGGTCGTGTGGGGCCTATGTATGTTTATTTTGCGTGATGGCTATGTGGGACCTAGTTTAGCTTATAATTAGCAGCCTTGTCGGCTATAGTATAGATATGACTACCTGTTTTCTTTCTTCCATAACTAGACAACATGGTGGTCTTGTCGGCCCGTATAGGATCCCCTTTATTGTGTGTTGCTAGTTAGCTGTTTTCTTTTTACAGGTGGATATGCGACCTTGTCGGCCGGAGGCTGTGTTTACAGCCGAGATATAGCTCGTTGTTTTCTTGATTTGTAGAGCAGGCATGCACCAGAAGTGCATAAGCCCAATCAGGTCAGTTCAGATTCCAATATGGCACCAGGTGCCAATCATGCCTCCCAAGGTGGGGCGTGACAACGATAACCAATTTGAGTGGTCGTTGTAGCCGACATATAGTTTTTTTATGTTAATTCTGGGGGCTAGTTTTATAATTTGTCAAGCTCCTAACTTCCTAATGACGTCCTTTTAAGTCTTAAAAGGAGTGTTTTAAGAGGGTTTAGCCTATCCTATGTCATTAGGCTCTCATGCATGCAATGTATGGAGATTCCCTTTCAAGATCAAGCTAGAATTCTCTCCAATTCTCTTGGGCTTTCAAGGCTAGTTAGGAAATCAGTTCACCCAGGTATGTAGGCTATGAATGGGGATTTCTTCCACCCTCATGACCAATCTTCTTCTCAAATTCATGAATTCAAGTTCTTAATCAAGTGTATTGATTCCTAGGGTGTTAACCCAATTCTATGAAACTACCTATGCCATGTTTATGGATCTAATCCCCTCATGTTCTAAAGTATGTTTTAATTCAAAGGGGTAGATTTTATCCACAATTTGATTATAATTTATGCTTTCAAGTTATTAGAAATTATGTCATATTATGCATATTTTTATGAAATTCAAGCTTACGATCCATGATTTCAAATATGATGAGATATCTAGTATGCATGAATGTTTATGAACTCTCAACTTATGATTCCATGTCTATGATTTATGAAGTCTATTTTAAGTATGAACAATTTTATGATTTGAGGTAAGCCCATGCAAGTTAAGTATGTTTTTATGATCTAGCCAAGGCTAATAAGATCTGCTTATCATATGTTTTGGAGTCAAGACTCCTAATACAGCTTATAATATGTTTGGAGCCAAGACTCCCAATGTTCAGATTTCAAGTTATGTATGAGATTATGATTTTAGCTTTGTTGAAAAATGATGTGAGCATTATGCATGTTTTTTAGAGTAGTGTCTAGCATCGAGTAAGCTTGGGGTCTCGAGGCTCCCCGATCTCAAAACTACGCGCCAACGTAGGTATGTATATATGTTTGGGACCTCTCAAGAGATTTTTCCCCCACCCTAAGGGGCTCAGCTTGATATTGATATCATGGTTTTGCGTCCTTATCCTTGGCAATATTTGGACGGCTCTTCCCACTTGAGTGTGATAGTTGGGGCATCACGTAAGCTCTATCATGATGGTGTCGGTTATGACGAGTCTCCCATTATTCCTTATGATTTCAGTTACTCATATTCATGACTTATGATATTATGTTTTACAGCAGATTTGACCCAATGATCAGCTTATGAACTTTTACTTACGATTTCAACCATGACAAGTCATATGATTTCTGTTTTTAGATCTTGGGTCATTACGTTCAATTATGATAACCAGCTTAAGATTATATACATCCAAGATACAGCTTTTAGCATGCAGTCCTTACTCTCATGATCTTTTGATTTATATGCATATTTTTAACTAATGATATATTAAGCATGTTTACTTGCCTTACATACTCGGTACATTTCAAGTACTGATCATATATTTTATGCTATCTCGTCTCATGATATAGGTTCGGGTGATCCAGCTCAGTCTCGCTGATAGCTTGTCTCCTGTTCAATTCAGTTCATTCCTGCTTTGGGTGAGTCCTCATTATTCGAGGACATCTATCAGTTTAGATTTGTTGTATTAGTTTAGTTCCAAACTTGGAGATAGCTGGGGGCTTGTCCCAGTATCTCATCAGTTAGTAGAGGCTTTTTCGAATATAGACTATTATGATCATCTTTGAGATTCAGTATTGTGATATATTCGTTTGATTTATGTTCTATGGTATTCAGTCTTCCGCTTATTAATGTTCATGTCGTTTTTCACCTGATTATGTTATTAAGTCATGCTATGTATGTACCATAGGTTAGCTTGGAGTCATTCGTGGTTTTACATCCCATGTCTCGACCCGGGATCCCAGCTCAAGTCATGAAATTATATTAGCAACTAGGGTATTGATAAGAGGGCTTAATTCTTTACATGAGAAAAATGTTTACAATGAATTTGAAATGTCAAAGTGGAGTTCTCCCATCAATCTCCTAGTTTATGGAGTTGATACAATATTATTTGTCAGTATTGAGGTCAGACTATTAAATATGTTGATAGAGATTTTAAGGAGGTATGAATTAATTTCTGGACAGCTGATTAACCTGAATAAGATTGTGTTCTATATACACGAGAAAACTGCTCCTAATCTAATAGTTAGGATAAAGCATATTCCAAATATCAGGCAAGGTAGATTTCCTTTCATATACCTTGGATGTCCCATGTTTTATAGCAAAAATAACACCACCTATTATGACTCAGTGGTTAAGAAAATGAGTAGTAGNTGACTCAGTGGTTAAGAAAATGAGTAGTAGAATACAATCATGGCTAGGAAAGTTACGTTTTGGTGGTAGGGAAATCCTCATTGCCAATTTACTACAAAGAATGCCTCTCCATTTACTATAAATTCCAAATCCTCCTAAGGGAGTAATCAATCAATTGCATAGACTTTGCAACAGATTATGGGTGTAGTGTAGAAAGCAAAAAAGAGGCATTGGGTTAAATGATAAGATATGTGTTTATCAAAGAATGAAGGGGGAATAGGATTTAGATCCTTGTTTGATATGTCTAGTCCCCTCTTATGTATGTTGTGGTGGAACTTCAAGACTAGACCCTCTTAATAGAGTACATATATGGCCAATAAGTATTAAAAGAAGCTTCATCCAGTCATTATTACTGCTAGAGGAGCTTCACTAGCATAAAAAAGGATGTTAATAATTAGAGAATTGGTGGCATATTAAGTATCACGGCGAGTAAGAAAAGGAGATTCAAGTTTTTGATTTCACAAGTAAACAATATTAGGTTCTTTATACTATGTGTTATTAGATATATTGGAAGATGAAGAAATAGAAATTCAGCAATTTTCCAATGATACTAGCTAGAAGAGGGACCAGTTATCACAATATTTTCCAAATGACCTGGTGCAACATATCATCAACACAATAGCACCTCCACATAGCAGTAAGGATCTTGACAAGCCAATATGGATACTGAAACAAAGGAGAAATTCTCAGTAAAGTGTTCATGTAAATATATAAGACATAGGGAGGACCAGAAGGAGATATATATAAACATATGTATCAAAAATCAGAATGTCCTTTCTTCTATGGAGAGCTTGGAAAATTACCTTACCAATTTATGAGGTGGTGATAAATATGAACATTAGTATGTTATCCAAATATTGATGTTGCACAGACTCAAAACTAATATCTCATATTTTTCTAAACATCTCCTACAATTGAAAAGCTGTGTAGAATGTTTGTTACTTGTCCTTGTATCAATTGTGAAGGAATCCAGTTATCTCAACTCATAATAAAATGGTGGAAAACATCATATTCTACAAATCTAAGACCAATACTTGCTGCAATTCCTGCTAATATTGTGTGAAGAATCTGGAAGAGAAGAAACACTATCAAATGTGAAGGGCAGGTCAGTTTCAACAGATTGGTACATCAGGTAATAACAAGCATTTGGCAACCAAGACTAAAGTATCTAAGGTTAAGGAAACTACCAATCCAATGGATAACAATAGTGGAGTGTTTGAAAAAAATATATAAACCAGTTCTTCACTACAAACTAATTCATTTGAGGCCAACAGCTCAAGGATCACTCAAGTGTAACACTGATGGGGATAGCAGGGGCAACCTGAAAGAAGTTCATATGAATCATTAGTAAGAAACCATACAAGTGATTTGGTATTTGCATAGGAAAAGAAGAATCAGGATACAATAAATACAGATACAGAGGCAGTAGCAATCAAATAGGCTTTGGCATATTGTGTGTCTTAAGGAATAATAAAATATATTTTAGAAACAGATTCAATGTTAATGGGAACATCCTGGAAGAAAGATAAGAAATACCTTGGCATATACTGATAGTGGTGGAAGATACTAAAGCACTAATACAATTCTGCAAGGTACAAGTAAAAAACACTTTCAGAGAAGGAAATACAATAGTAATTATCTTGCTAATCTAGCTCTGAAGGGATGTGGCATGCAGGAATTTAAAAGTTTTACATAGCTACCAAAACGGGAAAAGTTATTGATCAACATAGACAAAGCTCAATGTTCAAGATTTAGCACCAGGAGGATAATTGACAAATGAAGACAAGAGGTCCCTACAGAGGCAAACAACAGATAATATGAATATGAATTGCTATTTGTTTAAGTTACAAATGCATTGAAGCTAAAATTATAGCAAGTACATACCGGGTAGATAGACATACAACACACGATGTAAAGCATAATTTAGTATTAGCGTTTCTAATTTTGAACATTGTGTAGTTAGATTCATTCTTTTTCTTGATTAAACTAATAAAATCAACCATTAGGCACTGTCTAATGATTATAACAGATTCTACTGTTGCGATTGCATATTATTGAAGCGTAACTGAGTTATTTTTTACATTTGGCCAGTTTCCAGACTGCTTTGTGGTCACGTATTGGATGTAAACAAGTTGTTTCCTACACTTGGCATCCAGTACTTTTCTTCTATATTTTTTATATTTTTTGGCAAATATATTCACATAACTTAACTTTGAATCCTCCTCTTAACATCTGTATAAGCAATCTTATTATTTAGAACTTAGAAATCAATTTTACCATGTAGTTTTTTCACAGGAGTGTTAACTCAAGTCTCTAGGAAGCTTCGTTAAGATAGTCAGGGCTCAAATATGTCATGACTAGTGTAAAATGAAAAGAGAGCACGATGTGAGATCTGAATGTCTTATAGCTTGTTTGGTAAAGTTTTTGGGATATCAAAAATGCTTATTTTAAAAAAGTGAGGTATTTAGCCAAGCTTTTAAGAGAAAATAAGGGTCTTCTGGTTGTAGGTTAGACTTATGCAGTAATTAGTAATGAATGAATTAGTCAAGCTTTTGGAAGGTCAAGAGTAATTTTTTTTAAATGTTTATTTTTAAAAAATGAGGTGTTTGGCCAAACTTTTGGAAGAAAATAAGTGTTTTTAGACAATAGTTAAAGCTGTTTTTTAGAAGAAGAAAAAAAAGTTTTTCCCCAAAAGAACTTATTTGAAAAATACATTTAGAAACACTTTTAAAAATCTTGACCAAACACTAATTGCTGCTCAAAATTTTTTTCTAAATTTATTAATCAACCACAAACTCTTTCTCACTAAAAGTACTTTTTTTATAAGTACTTTTGAAAAGAATACTTTTCAAAATAAGTTAATTTTAGAAAGTTGGTCAAACAGGCTATTAAAATCACTGTTAAAAAGCTTGATCAAATAATAATTGTTGCTAAAAAATATTTTTAAATTTTATTGATCAAATACAAACTGTTTCTGAACGAAAAAACTTTTCTAAAAAACACTTTTTAAAAAAACAATTAAAATAAGCTTTAAGTTTAAAATTTTAGCCAAATGGACTATTACTCTTCCTATTTCCTCATACATAACAGCCTAATTTCGCATAACAAAACTAGATTTAATGCCTGTTATAAATAAGGAAAGAAGTAGCATAAGGCCACTGACGAAAGAAAGAAAGAAAGGCGGAAAAATAAAAGGACCGCCTCTTCTTTTATTGTGTGCGTAAAGGGCAGTGCACTTTCTTTCATTGTCAATGTTGTCTAACTACTTTTGTGGCTTATGTTTTTCTACTAGTGTCTCTCGATTAAGAGACCACTTGAGGGTCTAGAGATCGCATGAGAATAT
>JACEIK010013688.1:0-24685 GCA_018107945.1 Datura stramonium
TTTCTCGGGAGTCTAGAAGGGAGAAATACTTACTTTAATGTCGGGAGTGTATTAACACTAGTTTGGAGCAATTCCAATCACTTTGACTCGGCGGGTCGCCACTTCACCGGGCGATTCTCGTGAAACTAACTCCGTAGGAATGCTCCCTGCAACTTTATACTTTGGTACCCGAAGTTAATTTGAGTTTGGACTGCGTTTGACGGCGTAATCGGACGAAAATCTACGTTAACCCTTCGTCCTCTCTGTTTTCTGGTTGTTTTCACTGAAAATAATATAAGAAATGACTTAAAAATGAAGTTGGAGGCCTTATATACTTGGGGACTTTAAGTCGCATTTGTTGAATGCGACTTATAAGTCGCATTTTTCGAATGTGATTTATAAGTCGCATTTGCCTTGCGACGCTCCGACTTGGCGCTTGTCCGGTCTCTCCCCGGGCCCTTTTCTCGCATGTATGGCATTTTAAAACTCTTAACCAACATGCGAATAGGCCAACTAAGTGTTAAGAACTTACGGGGTGTAACACTACATACCTGATTATAGCTGATTCTTACACTTCTTTGAATGCCCAAGAATAAATTGAAGAGAACCTTGAAGGATTTGCCTTGATCACCTCTCTAGACTATCACTCTTTCATGAATGAATGAAAATGGCCTAAAATGAACTTAATCCTCTTAAAATTCATCATTCATAACACAAAACAACATAGTTTAGGTCTTAGGATCTTAGGAAATACGGAAAAGCCCTTACTAAATTCGCAGAAAATAACTTTCAGTTAGTCCCCACGAGGGACCTAACGACTCGCCATCCTGGGCCACGACTCGTGGCATAATCCATCAAGTACATTGTTTAGCAGTTATCCGGGGCTCGCAACGGGCGACTTAATGATTCATCACTAGGTGACCACGAGTCGTGGTCACCATTCGTCCTGTATACTGCCTATGATTTTCAAATAATTTCCATCAGTTGACTACGACTCATCCCATGAATTATGGTGACTGACCACGACTCGTGGGATCCTTTCGTTAGATACACTGTCTTCCTCCTCCTCTTTTCCTAATCACAGGTCCCCACAACTGGCCTAACGAGTCGTGGGGCCCGACCACGACTCGCGGTCTCATCCACGGGATCCCATTTATCAAATTTCAAACCCAACACCTGAGCCTCACCACGAGTCACATCACGACTCGTGGGATGCTCTCACGGGTCACCTCATGATCCATTCTGTGCCTGATGCCAGTTTTTAAGTTTTTCTCTATTTCAACTCTTAGGTCTAATCCTTAGTCTTCTAGAGAATAACAATTCAACAACTAGAATTTTCATGAAATTGAAGAGGGATTAGGAATAGGTATGGATGAATACACCTATTAATAACCCTACATACCTAGAAGAATATGACTTCACAAACCCTCTTCAAAGTCCAACTGAAATTGGGGAAGAACTAGATGAATCCTAAGCTTTATCACCCCTTGGAACCTTTAGGCTTTCATGAATGGAAGAGGATGGGTTTAGAATGGACTTAACCCCCCTAAAACATCCTTTTATAATATTAAAACGATGTAGTATAGGGCTTAGGGGTTTAGAAGTTACTGATTTTCCCTTACTAAACTCGCAGGAAATTAGCTACTCTTCGAAGCAACGACCAATACGACGAGTCGTCCCTCACTCCCACAGCCTATTAGTTCCCTCGTTGTTTCATCTCATTTTCCTGTCTCAGGTCTTCTACCACGGCCGGACACGACGAGTCGTTACCAGCTCTGATGAATTGTCGTTGCCATCCGTTGTCACCACTGCTCCCATCCTAGAAATCCTCCCAACGGACACATACAATGACCCGTTGTTAAGAACAGTCGTCCCATGACTCATGCCAGCCTTCTTTGACCAGGACCATCTTCACAATGACCCACTTACAATGACCCGTTAGATTAAACAACGGGTCATTCCTAGACCCGTCACCATAGGATCCTCTACTACAGAACCCCACCATGGGTGGCTACCACGAGTATTTGGACCCTCCAATGACTCGTTCTGAGAGAACTTCTGACTTTTCTGCTACTTTTAATTTCAACTCCCGAGTCTAGGCTTAAGCACTTTTGGGGTATTACAATATCTCCCCATTGAAAATACTCATCCTCAAATGTGGGTAAACATAAAGGAAAGCTGAGAAATGCAACTTCCATATCAAATACCAAACATTTAGAGTTGAAAACTGACGGAGTGACTGACTCCGGACTGAACTACATGACTAAACTGAATTCATGAATCACACATACGTACATTGACATGAAAGAAACTAGAAAACATAAGCTGAACATGAAAATGAATAGAATACTAAGGAGAAAACTGGTACCTCAAGTTGAAATTGAGCCGAGAGGGAATATATATGGGTATTTATCCATAATCAGGCTCAGCTTCCCACATAGCTTCCTCAACATGTTGGTTCCTCCAAAAAACATTTACTGAGGCTAATTATTTGTTTCTTAGTTTCCAAACTTGACAATCAAGTATTTCCACCGAAACCTCCTCATAGCTAAGACCACCCTTCACACCCACACTGTTTACTGGGACAACCAAAGTCGGATCACCCAAGCACTTCTTTGAAAGCGATACATGGAAGACTTGATGAATTGAAGCTAACTATGAGGGAAACTCCAATTTGTATGCCACCTTGTCAAAATGTCTCACAATCCGGTACGGACCAACATAACAGGGACTGAGTTTCGCTTTCTTTCTGAATCTCATCACTCCCTTCATGGGAGATACCCTCAGAAAGACCCAATCATCAACTTCAAACTCAAGTTCTCTCCTCCTCACATCCGCATAAGACTTTTGACGAATCTGAACTATTTTGAACCTGTCCCTTACAAACTGAACTTTCTCCATGGCCTCATGGAATGAATTTTGTCCTATCAACACGGCTTCACCAACTTCAATCCAACCAATAGGTAATGTACATCTGCGCCTATAGAGAGCTTCAAATGGAGCCATCTGAATGCTCGAATGGTAGCTGTTGTTATATGCAAACATAATGAGAGGAAGATGATCATCCCAACTACGTTTGAAATCAATCACGCATGCTCTCAACATATCCTAAAGCGTCTGAATGGTCCGTGATCGTGGGCAAAATAGCATGTCCAAGTGATACTTTATAACTTAGTTTTGCCTTGTTTATCTATTAATTTATATACATTCTCATGTGATTTTATGTAACATGTGATTTTATGTAAATGTGAACATATACTACCAACCAACATGATTAGTTCTTGTCTTTGTGTAGGTTTAAAATGAATTTGAGGAACTATACAATGAGTTGGTGAAGTGAGGCATGAGATCGGAAGTAGAGCGAACGTCGGTATGAGGGTGTTAAACACCACTCACACGTTGGAGACGTGCCACTCGCAGGCGTGTGCTTATGCACTCCAAGACTGCCACGCCGCTGGGCACGCAGAAGAGGCAGCAGGCGCCGCAACGTGCCACGCTGGCAAACTACAAGGACAGGAGGTTAACGCAGCCAAGTGTCACGCCGGCAAATACGTGACACTGCGCTGGGCATCCGAAGGCAATTTCCATAGAGCCTTCGCGTTACCTCCGTGTCACTGAGGCATGTCATGCCACACCTCATGACACCTGAGCTATTTCCATGTCGAGAATAATTTTAGACACCTCACATTTACTATAAATAGGTCCTTAACTCCAAAAAGTGGGGGACGATCTTAATTTCTAAAAACCACGAGAGAGGTCACAATTGTTTTCTAAGAACCACCGGGAGTGTGGGAGAAGTGGGAGAACTCACTTTAAATTGTCAATCTTTTCTTCTACCAATTCTTGTTAAGTAAGTTACTTTAACAACGTTTTCTCAGAATTATACTTAACATGAGTGGCTAGAACCTCTCTGAGGCTTGAAGCCACAAGATATGATTGTGACTTGCCATTTGTTTTGGAATTATGTTATTGATTGTTGTTTTTGTCTTGCATTCTCGATTGTTAGTCCTTTTAATGATTGATCACCATGAAAACATACTTGTTAGCTTGGGCATATTCTTGAGAAAGCATTTACCTAGGTTAGAACATGAGGATTTGAGGAGCATGTTTGTATCTCACGATATAATTTTGTGTTAGGATAGAGATATACCTAATGCCTTGCTTGGTTGATAAAACGGGATTATTTAGAGACCGACTTAGGGTTTATCAACATCACCACCAAGAAGTAGTTGTGAGGTTGTTGGAGTTAAATACGAGGTGCACAAAAAGTCCCTAATCATTTCCATGTAAACCACAACATAATTCGATTGCCCACGAACTAGACTAAAGAATCTCGCTCACAATGATGCAAATGAGTTAGTTTATCGTGTGTTTAGAGGTCTAAAGACTATGAAATATGTAGAATTCCTAATTATGTGAGACGACAATCGATAGTTTCATACTTAAACCATTGCAAATCGTAGTATCACATGATTATCTGGTTTTAACTCTATATTGCTCCTAGAGTGAGTTCAGAATATTTGCTGACATATTTAGACTTAATTAAACCTTCTTGAAAACCCCAGAATCAACACTTGCGAAAGTTAATATCACACTTGACCTTCATAGTTAGCTGAATTGGTCTAGTCCCTGTGGGTTCGACATTCGGTTCCCAAAAGAGCCACTATATTACTTGCACGAATTCGCATTAATTTAAGGGTACATCAAATCTACTAACCTCGACCATCTGGGTTTATGTGAAATGTTGTGCTAAGCTTTACTATACCTAGTCACTTCGAGACAATTTCCAAAACTCGGAGGTAAACCGAGTACCTATCTCGATATGATGGAGAATGGCACTCCATGCAACCAAACTAGCTCTATGTATAACTTAGCATAACTTTCGTTGAATGGGTAGTTTTGACTGGGTAGAAATGAGCCACACAACCCTGCCTACAACAACTCAATGTAGTCATACCGCTTCCAAGGTGCATGAGGAAAACCCGTAATGAAGTCCATATTGATTTCTCCCATTTACAAATAGGGATACTAATGTCTGAAGCACACCTCCAGGTCTCGATACTTAATCTCACTCCGCTGATAATTTTACATTTAGCCACAAACCTACTATGTCCCTTTTTCATGTCATTCCACCAATAGACTTCTTTGTAGGTCACTAAGACATCTTGGGGGCACTGATGTATAGAATATCCGGAACTATGAGTCACAAGATCCAAGGCCTCAGGTCATCAACAGCCGGTACGCATAAACGACCCGATATCAGAGCACACCATCTCCCTTTGGGAGAAGACCTCCACTTTCCGATTCTCAATGGCTTCCTTCAATTTTTACCAAAATTGGATCCTTGTCTTGTCTAGGTTTGACCTCGCTCACTAAGAAAGATTCTAACCTCATTCTGAACAATAACACCTCCATCCGGGTCGAGTCAACCAGACCCGACCCTAAATGTGCAAGTCGATTTGCATCCTTCACTAATTCCTTCCTTTCCTCATCTACAATGGACACGCTCTCCATAGAAAGCTTGCTAAGACTGCCACCACATTTGCTTTGCCTCGGATGATACAGACACTCATATCATAATCCTTCAAAAGCTCCAACCACCTCCTCTCGACGTAGATTTAGATCTTTCGGTGAACACATATTGTAAACTTTTTTTGTCCATAAACACATCCACATGGGACCCCGTATAATAGTGTCTCCAAATCTTCAAGGCAAATATCACTGCCGCTAACTTGAGGTCGTGGAGTTGGATAGTTCTTTCCATGGACCTTCAACTACCATGAAGCATAGGCTATAACCTTTATCGTGTTGCATTGGTACACAAACTAAGCCGATCCTCGAAGTGTCACAATATACCACAAACCCACGGTATCCTCGTGCAGGGTCAACACCGGTGCGAGGTGAGCCGAGTCTTCAACTCTTAAAAGATCTTCTCACAAGCCTCGAATTACTGAAACTTCACTTTTTGTCGGGTCAATTTAGTCAATGGTACGTAATGGATGGAAAAATGCTTCCACAAACCTTCTCAGAAAAGTAATCGGCTAAGGCCAAGAAACCCGATATCCGAAGGACTAACTAGTTCGGGCCATTTCTTCACCGCTTCTATTTTGAGAGTCTACCGCACCCTCACTTGATACCATATGACCCAAAAATTCCACCGAGTTCAACCAAAACAAACATTTACTAAATTTTGTATACAACTAGCGATTCCAAGAGTCTATAGCACTAAATTTCAAATGAGCGCCCGCTCCTCTTTGCTCCGAGAGTATATGAGAATATTATCTATGAACACAATCACGAACATATCAAAGGTATTTCTTTGAACACCCTATTCATCAAGTACATAAAAGTTGCGGTGACCATTCGCTAATTCAAACGACACAACTACAAAACTCATAGTCACCATACCAAGTCCCGAAGGCCGTCTTC
Organism: Datura stramonium; assembly: GCA_018107945.1. Taxonomy (NCBI): domain Eukaryota; kingdom Viridiplantae; phylum Streptophyta; class Magnoliopsida; order Solanales; family Solanaceae; genus Datura; species Datura stramonium. The sequence continues at coordinate 6,409 of JACEIK010013688.1, forward strand.
GGGATGTCACTTCCAACCCTAAGCCGATGGTATCCTGGGATTCAGGTCTACCTTTGAGAAACACTTGGCACCCCCGAAGCCGGTCAAACAAATCATCCATCCCGGGTAGGGGGATATCTATTCTGATGGTGACCTTGTTCAATTTTCGATAGTCAATGCACATACAAAAGTGAACCATCCTTCTTCCTGACAAAGAGAACCTGGGCACCCCATAGGGATTTTCTGTGTCTAATGAAGCCCTTGTCTAAGAGGTCTTTTAATTGCTTCTTCAACTCCTTCAGCTCCTCTTGGGGCCACTTATTAGGAGGAACAGAGATAGGTTGCGCATCGTAACAAGGTCAATACCAAAATCGATCTCCACTCGGCGTGATTCTCGATAAATCATCCGGAAACACTTCTAGGTATTTGCACACTACAAGAACTGATCGATAGTTGGGGTCTCATAGTGCATCCTTAACCCTAACTAGATTATACACACAATCCTTAGAGATCATCCTTCTGGCCTTAAGGTAGGAAATGAAGCGACCTACATGCACAACTGAACTACCCTTCCACCTGGGGACTGCTCACCCAAAACCTAAACTCTATTGCACGAGTTCTAAAATTGACCGAGGCATAACATGCATGTAGCCAATCCATGCCGAAGATAACATCAAAATCATTCATGGATAACCTCTACTAAATCGAGGTGACTTTATGAAAAACCGTGATAGGGCAATTTCTATATACCCATCGAGCTATAACTGAATCATCTACTAGAGTAGAGACTAAGAAGGGTTCTGATAGGATTTCGAGATTGATCAAAACTACTAGCAACATAGCCGCCAAAGACAAAGTAGCCCTCGGATCTAATAATGCATATAAATCATGCCGAATACTTAAATATACCCGTGGGCTACATCTAGTGAAGTTTCCTTCTCCTTGCCGAGATGCAAGGGCATAAAACCCGTTTCCAGTGCCGCCACCACCCGCACTAGTGGATGAACTTTGTTGGAGTTTGGTGTTCCGTGGGTCGCCGAATCGGAGGTTAGGCTCTCAACCCACTATCATGATCCTGTCTCGTTGCTGGGCAATCTATAAGCATATGTATAGGCTTCCGCACCCGAAACAAGCACTCCGAACCTGCTAAGAACTCGACCCGCATAACTCCGTCCACACCTCGCTACACTTCTAGAATGCTAGACTCTATAGTTCTCGCTACCCCGACCTCTAGAGCCCGATGCTCATCCCTTTGATCGCGCCCGGATCCGGAAGGAACACTCATAGCCGATGGCGCCGAGGCCGAAGATCTTTTGGAGTGGACCGCCGACAGTGCTCACCAGGCCCCGCCGGGGAGAAATCGGCTTGGCTAGTTCCCTGGCGCTCTTGTCCTCTCTCTCCCTCTCACTCACCCGTACTCACCCTCCATCTCGCTAAGCATACGTAACTATCCGGGGAGTCAATGTCCCACGAAGCATCACGCCCAAGAATCTTGACCAAGTAGCCCTGCTATCCTATGCATGAACTGACCATTCTAGCTCTATGATATATCACTATCTCAGCATACTTGGACAAGTGAGTGAACTCCAAGGCATACTCTTGAACTGTCATCTTTCCTTGCTTCGTGTTCACAACCCCAGTATTTTGATCTCCTTTTATCTCACAAGGAAAGAACCGATCTTAAAATGCAAGATAGAACTCATCCAAACCAATGGACTCGCTCCAACTGCCCTTCATCTTCTACCGCTTGAAACTAAATGTGCGCAACCCCTTTCAACCGATACGAGGAAAGATTGGAGCACTCCTCTCCAGTCACCCTCATGATGTGGGTGACTTTAGAACTCATTGATAAACTCATATGGATCCTCGCCCACCTTGACTCCAAGGAACTCCGTAGGGTTCATCCCTCAGAAATCTCTAACTTGCCAATGTCGCATTCCCATTCCGAGGGACATGCGTCTTCCCATTGGTTGACTTCCGGGTGGTCAAAGCCTGATCTAGCATCCGCATGACTTCCCGAACTACGCGCGGGCAACCTCGCCGGCACATAATCCTCATGGGCTGGTGTGGGCCCGCCGCGTGTGCCCATCTCCGTTGCCATTCTTATGGCCATCTCCTATTTCAATTTCTTCTTCCGTTAACTCAGCGAGGAGGCATGATTTCAAACGCGTATAGCACAAATTAGAAGGATAGACAGACATTTCATCGCATGTTTATCATGGAAGAAGGAAACATTTCCTAAACGTTTCATAGCCTTTGTCATAAGAGGGCGCTTCACACCCATGAAAAAGACTCTACTTAACGCGGTTTCGTACACCCTAGGACAATTTCAAAACCTAATGCTCGATACCAAGTTTGTCACGACCCAAACATAGGCCCGAATGGAGACACGCGACAAAGAAGCCTGAGAGGCAACAAGTCGACCCATGGCATGAACATGAGATCTAAACTCAACATAATCAAGTGGAAGTCTTACATACATACGATGAGCCCGCAAGTGTACGGTTGTACAAGTAATATAGTGGCCCTTTAAGAACCTAATGTCGAACCCACAGGACTCGACTACAAAAATCTTCTCGGAGTGTTAATTTATCGTAATCCTAATAATGAAGACAACAAAGTTGTAAAGAAAAGTTTTTATATTTGTAAACTATATTTTATATTAAAGTAGAATAATTATAATGTTGAGTCTCGAACTATGAATGTGAGCATGCTGAGGCTAAAACAGACATGTAGCCACTATCGATCTACGTGGTTTATCTTTTCTCCTATTGCTAGTCTAACTACGCCTATGGATTAAAACTCGTATTTAACCCAACTTAAGAATCATGAACCTTCCACCTACATTTCTGTGATAAGAAGAAATTCATGTTCTAGCCATACAAAACCGATTCCACACTTGACTAATACTGACTTTCGTGCATATTTCTATCCTCAAGGTAAATCAATTCTCAATTTTCCCAAACAAAGAACAGATCATATCCTATTAATTCACAACTTTCCGGCTTTCTTGCCCTCTCAAAGAAACCGACTTTTGGATTTACATTAACATTACGATATTAATGCAAGAAGAACAAGAATTAAATGTAACAACCATAGAAGAAAAGATGAAACAACCGCATAATCAACAATTACATTTCAATATAATGGTTTATAACCTCAACAAGAAAGGGAATTAGCCACTCATTTGTGGATTGAACATCGTTAAATGAATGTAAATCATGCAAACAATTGAAAGAAAGAAGAAAGGGATGTAGAAAACCCTAAGAATTTTCGTCCTCTCAACCGCTCCTCAGAACTCCACGTTCTTGCTCCACCAAGTCGAATAATTAAAAATGAACCTAAGTGTTCTATTTATACTAGGAAGAATGTTTCCTGAATAACAAGCAATGTGTCACTGGAAAGGCATCACGCTGAGCACCGCCTCCGTGACACGATGCAAACGCTGAGGCTCTCTCGGGAATTTGGCCGCTGTGTAATGCTCCCAACGTGGCACGCTATGCAACGCGGAGCATGCCTGGGCCAAGTGCCACGGTGCAAACGCGGACCTTCACCGAATGTCAAGATCCGGGAATTAATCCCAACGTGCCACGGCTCGATCGCTGACCTTCTCTCGGAAATTCTGAAATTATATCTCCTGACAATGCATCCGCGATGGCAACAGGTCACGGCTCATCGCGGAGCCCTTTACCCCTCTCTTTGCTTCTCCACCGCTCACCTTGCTCGCTCCCGAGTCATCTCCGATTCTCCCAACATGTATCTTAATTCCATAAAAGTATGTTTTTCCTGCAAACGACGCTAATCATGTCAAGCTAGTAAATCAATTCCTACAATTTACATGAGAATGTATAAAACATTTGTTGGATAAACAAGGCAAAAACGATGCATTTGAGTATCACTTGGGCATATAAATATGCCCCAAATCACATAATATAGCTAAGTCCGAAATATCATAACATCTCGAATACATAACACACCGCCAAAATGAATATACTATGTCTGATAAGCTCCTAATAACGAGTTAATGGCCAAGACCCCAACTAACTCACTAAGTCTGAAAACCGAAAATAGTAAATACAATCGATAAAGGGTCCTCTAAGATGAGGACTCACCAACCGAGACTGAAGACGCTAATACCGAGAGTCCGGCTACCAAGTGGACTAAGCTTGAATATCCGCCGAGGCCGTATCATGAAATCATACAACATACAGAAAGGTTAGTATGTGGAATGTACCGAGTATGCAAGGTAAGTGAAACCTCTAAGTGTTAAAATTAGAGATTATGCATATCATAAAACATTTAATCATAAGGGTCTCGATATAGGGCTTGCATGTTATTATCTGAAAAACATGATTTAAGCATAATCGAATCAAATGACCCAAAGTTGAAAACCGAATTGGCAAGTAAACCGAACATTAGCCAAACCCGTTGAAAACATAATAACATGACTCGATGAACATGCATAACTAAAATCATGAGGAACAATGGGAGACTCATCATATAACCGACATTACTCACCATAGATCTTGGTGTGGTCCGACTATTACACTCTAAGTGGGCAGATCCATCCAAAGCCTTTCCATGGCTAAGGAGCTACCAAGATATTGCTGATATCAAGCTCAAGGCCCCCGGGGACAACGGAAGATCACAAGGAGATCCTTAAAATATATATGCAAACCTACTGGCGCATAGTTCGGTGCAAGCAATGTGGCTGACTAACTCCTTAGCCTACTCAAGCTGCATTAATTACTCCCAAAACATGCATTTTCCCGTCATTTTTCAATGAATCCGGGATCACACAAGTGACGAAGATAAATAATAACATACATGCATAATCCAAATCATATCATGAGGATCCTTGGGATCAAACCATACCACAAGCTGAAAAGAGTGGGAGTCTAGACTCCACAACCATGTGGTAAGCTAATAACATGAAATTTAGATAAATCATGAAACATACTTGATTATATGGGCTTGCCCAATATTTAAACATGCTTGAAATAGACTTTGATTATTCAAAAAATGAGCATAGACATGGGTAATTTGCAATCATACTTTCTTCATACACATCTCATCATAATTGAAAACATAGGTCATAATCTCAACCTTTCATGAATCCTTTTATGATTGGGCATCATAATTTGTAAAACTTGAAAACATAATTGGTAATTGAAAACATTGTAAAATATTCCCATGAATCATAATTCAACATTAGAAACCTATATATATATCATATCCATGATTGATACTTAGAATTCATATATCGGGTTTAAACCCCATAGATTCAACAATTAGAATTTTAATGAATTGGAGAGGGGATTGGGCATGTGTCTGAAAGAAATCACACATTAATAACCCTACATACTTGGAAGAATATAATTTCACAAACCCTCTTGAAATCCTAATGGAAATTGGGAAGAATTTGACTAATCCTAAGCTTGATCACCCCTTAGAACTCTAGGGCTTGCATGCATGAAAGAGGATGGGTTTAGGATGGATTCCCAACCCTCTTAAAACACCCTGTTCTTAAGCTTAAAACGGCGTAGTATAGGCCTTAGGGGTTTAGGAAGTTATGGATTTTCCCCTACTAAACTCATAGGAAATTAGCTACTGTCAAGCAACGCATCAATACAATGAGTCATCCTCGCTCCTATGGCCCGCTACTTCCCTCGTTGTTTCATCTCATTTTCCGTCTCGTGTCTTCTACTCCTGACCATACATGACGAGTCGTTACCATCTCCAATGACTCATCCTTGCCATCCGTTGTCACCACTGCTCCCATCTAGGAAATCCTCTCCAATCTGACACATACAACGAATTCCGTTGTTAAGAACAAGTAGTCGCCCCATGACTCGCTCCAGCCTTCTTTGACTAGGACCATCTTCACAATGAAACACTTACGATGACCCGTTACATCAAACAATGGGTCATTCATAGAAGCGTCACCACAAAATCCTCTTCGCGTAACCCGACCACGGGTGGCTACCACGAAATGTTGGAATTGGTCAAATGGAGAGAACTTCTAAATTTTGTTATACTTTCATCAACTCCCGAGCCTAGGCTTATGCACCACGTGGTATTACAACAGGTGGGTCCTCATCCACCCTTGACCCAAGAAACTCGTGGATTCATCCTAAGAAACCGGGACTCTTGCTACCATTGCGTTCCCATTCGGAGAATATGAGCCACTACTTGCCGCATGACTCCTGAGCGGTCAATGCTTATTCCAACATTTGAATGGCACTGCCAGTACGGGCAACCTACTTCCTGCATGGGACTGGGTTGGGGACGGGTGGGGGCTTGGCTGTTCCCATTCCATTTCCATCCTCACTGGCCATTACCATTTCCATTGTCATTCCTTCTTCTATTATCTCGCATAGAGGCATGATTCTACAAACGCATAAAGTTGGAGTTAGAGGAATAGAGAAATTTGAACACATAGCCCGAGATAGAATCATGAAAGAAGGGTTTCCTGAAACATTTCTGAGCCTTCTCATCATAAGTGTGGTGCGCTTCACACCCATGAAAAAGACTCTACTTAATGCAAATTTTCAAACACTCCTAGGACACTTCAAATCTAATACTTCGATGCCAAGTTTGTCACGACCCGAAATATAGCCCGTATCTAGAGACACAACCTAATACCATAAATGGCTCCAAGTCACCATGGCATGAACATGATAACTAAAAATCAACATAAGCAAAGTGGATAAATCAATTGTAAAATAGTGGGTCTGAATACAAAATGTTTAGCCAATCTGTGAATATCATAACACAAAATTCAAGCCGAATATATAAATCTATGTCTTAAAATCCATCACTTATCGATGAGATGTCAGACAAGATCCCAGCTATCTCTAAGTTCCAAACAAACCGACATGGACAACACCGACATAGATGTCCTCTGGGAGGATGAGGACTCTATATGGTCCGAAATGAATGAAATAAACCAATGACCTACCTAAGTCTACTATGCTAAGATTTTGTATCATGAAATGATACAAAGATAGAGTATGGCCGTACGTGAAAATGTACCGAGTATGCAAAACAAGTCAAACAAAGTGGGCAAGAGCAACCTGATTCATAATCATAAATCATAACATCATAAGATTTTATATAAGGACCGAAGCTAATATCTCGAAAACACTAATAGACATAAACTGATCAAGCAACTAAATCGAATGACTCTAAAGCTGAAACGAATTCATAAGTAAAACTGTTAATCTGATCATTGGGTCAAAACCTATTGAAAACATAATATCCCCGACTGATTACATGCATAATCGAGATCATGAGGAACAACCGAGACTCATCATATAACTGTATTAATTAAGGCCGTGCATTTAGCTACGCGATCCCAACTATTACACCCAAGCGTAGAGTCGTCCAAAACCCCTTGCCGTGATAAGGGCGCTACCATGATATCGATATCAAGACGAAGGCCCTTGAGGGATGGGAAAATGCTCTCTTAAGAGGCCCCAAATAATATATATATATATACAACTTACATTGGCGCGTAGTTTTGAGATCGGGAACCTTGGAACCCCAAGCCTACTTGCTGCTAGAAATTACTCCTAAAAACACCAAGGTGCTCTCAATCATTTTTCAATAAAGCTGAAACCATTGTTTTTCAACGAAACTGATAATACAAATACATGCATAGTCTGAAATCTAAATATGAGGAGTCTTGACTCCAAAACATGTGATAAACTGTTAAGTCTTAGCTAAATCATGAAAACCTGCTTAACATGAGTAGGCTTGCCCAAGTCTTAGAACATGCATATTTGAAATAGACTTCAATAGTCAAAATTATAGATTCATATATGGGTAATTTTTAAACATTCATTCATGCTAGATATCTCATCATACTTGAAATTATAAATCATAAACTTGACTTTTCTTGAAACTTGCAGAATTGGAAAAAAATTGCTAACACATGAAATCATGAATTTATTACCAATTTAGATATAAAATCTACCATGAATCTTAAAACATACTTCCAAACATGAAGGGAATTGACCCATAAATAAATCATAGAGAATTTCATGAAATTGGACTAAAATCCCATAAGATCATAAACTTGAATTAGCACTTGAATTCATGATCTTGAGGAGAAATTTGAGCATGTTAGTGAAAGAAAACGCTCATTCATGGCCCTATATACCTGGGTAAATTGATTCTCAACTTATCTTTGAAAGACCAAGAGATTTGAGGAGAATTGGAGGATTCTAGGCTTGATCTTTAATGGAACCCTCTAAACTTACAGGCATGGGAGTTGAATGAATTAGAATAGGTTAGACTTCCTTAATACACTTCTTTCGGGGCTTAAAACAATGTAGTTTAGGACCTAGGAGCATAGGATTTACAAAAACACCCTTACTAATTTTGCAAGAAAACAATCACTGCAGTCCTAATCAGGGACTGGACGAGTTGTTACCTAACTGGATGACTCGTCGTCCAACTCGTCATCATCACTGGAAAAAGATAATCTTACTGAAATGCTTCACCTGACGGCTGGCATGAGGAGTCATTAATAGGGACGATGTATCATTACATTCCTTTCGTTAACACCAATGCAAGTCTCACACTGTCCAACCAACGATCAACCTGACGAGTCATGAAGTGGCACCACGACTCATCCCTCTATCCACTGCCAGCACTGCCCAATAATCCTCTAACCACCTGTTGGGTCAGACCACCAGTCGCTGGGAGTATTGATGACTCATCGTTCCTTTCGTTGCCACCACCCGAGAATGACACCTTGTCAACTGGTCGCCACCTAAGGTCACTTAACGACCTATTAGGTTACACCAGGAGTAATTGGATGACTCCTTCTGTTACCTAGTGCAAAATTTCCTATTTTCATAGTTTCAACTCACGGATTTGATCTTAAGGGCTTTCGGGGTATTAGAGAACTAAAAGAGTAAACTGACTAAAGTATATGACTAGAACTAAAGCTCTGAATAATGCAATAACCTCAACATGATCAATCAGTAAGATAGTTATGAAATAAAATCATGCATCAAAATAATATCTGAAAAATACATAATTAAATGCATAACTCTAACTTGGGTGCAGTTTATCACAACCGACAACCATCATGTATGAGCTCATGATGATCCAACATTTTGGCAACATCAAGAAGATCCATCCAAAGGCTTGTCAGGGCAGAGGACAAACTAAACTATGGATTCATAACTGAAGTCATTACCTGAGACTTATCTGAGGAGTCACCCGAATCAACGACATGATCCTATTCTATGTTGGCTACGTAGTTCTGGGGCTTTTGAGTTGTCTAAACTCTTCACCCAACTCGGTGCTAAATATTCTTCCAAAACATATGCTCATATACTTTTGCCGATCTTATGCATCTTGAAAATATCTTTTATAAAGCACTTTAGCTATAATTATAATAGATGTTTAAAATCATCATTTGAGCCTTTCTCTCAAAAGATCATTAAAACTTGGGAGACCTTATACTCCAAACATCTCCTTGAAAACTTGTGAGCTTTATGCTTAAAATCATCTCATGAGTTTCAGAACAAGACTTCCTCTTAAGCTTTTCAAAATCATGTAAAAATCATATCCTTATGATTAAAACCTATTTATACATACTCTCTTGAAAATATAGTCCATCTTTATGTGAATAATGCGTTTACATCAAAACACATGCTTTCCAAACTATGCTTCTTCAAATCATGTTTTCATGCTATTGGGTTCATGGGATAAGAGATATGAACCAACTCATCAATCAATAATTTACACTCAACAATCATTAGAAGATGATCAACAATACAATGGAGAGGGATTTTAATCAACAATCAAGATTATAAACAATCAACTCAATGTAAATAATTCAATAAAGGCAATTCAGCACATATAGATGGGGTAGAAGGTCATTAATTGAGCAATAAACCCTAGCTTTAAACTCAACAATCTCAACAACAAATTTAGGACATGAGAAGGATTAGAAATTCTCACTTAGGTTATCCTTACATCCCTATAAATTAGAACTTAGACTCAATCTTAAAAACCCTAGGTTGTAGAAGATGAATTCCCCAGCTTTTCCCTTGAGAGCTTCGATCCTTGATTCTACTTTGGAATGGGGAGGAATGAGTGTTTAGGTTTTTAAAATCCTTTAATAACCCCTTTAGGAATCCCAAAATGTTTAGTTTTAAATGTTAAAAAGTATGAGAAATATAATTACCAAAATGACCCTAGAATCCCGTCCTGATAATCTGTGATCTGGACTTGCTACTTGTTTGACGGCCGACGTGCCGTCACCTGCCCAATGGTCTGTCATTTCCTCTATCACCCTTAATAATAAGGGAATTAATATTATGGCCTTTTGATGGCCAAGATGACAGTTCATCAACCTCCTAACAGGACGTCAAACTTGTCGTCACCCTTAAGTAGTAGATACGACGTTCTGGGTTGTTTTAATGACCAAGGTGATGGGCCGTCACCCATTTGACAGGATGTCAGCTTTGGCTTCATATGAGAAATGTGTTTCAAACCTAGATACTTTCATTCCTCATTAATGAAAGCTATTTTGAAAGTTTGAGGTGTTACACTGTTGGGTAAGACATTGGCATAGATCAAGATTCTTGAAACAAACTCAAGTACATTTAGAAAAGATTATGCTTAAATCACATTTTCTCAACTCTAACAATTCTTCATACAATACATGTGGCCTTGGACAAAAATACATTTAGCATTCTCAAGACCATGGCTGAAATTAGGTAGTTTCAACATAAGGGCTATATTGTCATTTTTAAACACGATGGAGGAACGTCCATAAAACTTCATAAAAACTAGTCATGAGCTGAATTTATACTAATTTATGCTAAAATATGCATGTTCTCAAAACATTAAGTCATGGAATTACGGTTCATAGCTCAACATTGAAGATAATTTAGAAATCTTGCATGGAGGTAGAAATAGAGAAAACTAGTAGGAAGAGCATGATGTCCCATATTTTAAAGTTTCCTTACATACCTTGATGCTTGAAAAGCAAGGGGAACCCATTTAGATAAGGTAGAGAGAAGAGGGCTGCTAGATGCTTACACTAGGAGAGAGTTCTTCCTTGATACCCTAAGAAAGAGGAAGCTAGGTTTACTAATTTAAGCTTGCATGCAAGAAAAAATCCATAAAAGATGATTAGGGAACTTACCTTGAGCTTGGGAGGGCTTGGGAGAGCTTAGGAGTTCTATTCTAGGACTGGAAGTGAAGAAAAATGAGTGTTAGGGTCAGAGGTTCTATTTATAGACTAAAGGCAAAACTTAACTGGCGGTACCTAGGGTTTTAGGGATGGATCGTCTTCTCAAAAGATGGTCTATCTCTTGATCCATCCTTTACTGAAGGCAGAACTCAAAACTCAAGGGATAGACCAAAGGAAGAGCCATCTTCTCAAAGGACAGTCCATCTCTTCCACCGTCCTTCCAAAAAGCAGAAACCCCAATCATCGCCCCTTTGGCCGAAGGGGTCATTCATCTTTTCAAAAGATAGTCCGTATTTTGCCTTTCGTACTTTCTTATATAAACTATTCCTCCTATCCCAATCGATGGTCCAACGGATGGTCCGTCTTTTTCTCAGTAGCTTTCTGGTGTAGTGACTTCCTAGGAGCACCAAGCTAAACACTTCCGGCATTCAAACCACTTCTACACCAAGGGAGAAAGGTTCCTATTACCATCCTCATCCTACCAAAATATTTTTGAGAGCACTGGTATTACATATATATACACACATACACACACATACTATCCCCTGTCTGAGTATCAGAAGGCCCTTAATATACGGGCAACATAGACTTCTTTTGCATTCATGCATATAGGATTATAGGTTATCTCTTCCCTCACCCTATCTTATTAAGTTGATTTTAGTTATCTTATTTTTATTATCTTCCAATTATTTCTTTTAGCCCTACATACCAGTAAGTACCATTCATACTAACATCCCTTCACCTGGGGACCCTGCGTTCGTGCTGCAGGTACAGATAGGGACCCGGATTGTCTTCTACAGTAGGAAATTTGAGTTTAGCATCAGAGTTGGTATTCTCCTTTATTTTTGGAGAAGATTTCTAGTTTTGCATTTGCACAAGTTTTGCTATATAGTTGACGGGTAGGCCAGGGCCCTATGTCAACCATCAATACAATACTCTTATAGAGGGATTTTGGACATAGTTATGGGTTGCATAGTTTAGTTTATGGCCTTGCCAACCATCTGCATTGTATATATTGTGTTTCAGTCTCTCAGCTTGCTTCCTTTATTGTTGTTAGGTTATGGCCTTGTCAGCTCTACTGTTACTGTTATTCTGCCTATTTAGTAGATTATGATTATGGTCGTAGTGGCCTGAATGTTATGATTATAGTTGAGATTTCATTATTGTACTCGATCAGGTAGGCATCGGGTGCCAGTCACGCCTCTTAAGGTTTGCAGTGTGACACCTTGATGTACAGTTTAGCATAATCTTCTAATGAGTCTATAGTTTTAACTGAAAAGAAAATAGGCCGACGTTGTTAGTCAGTCTACAATTACCCAAATAAAATTATGTTTTTTTATGAGTAGATTAAACCAATTATGAAATCCATATTAATCACTTTCCACTTTCATTCTGGGATTTTGATGTCTTAGGCTAACAGACCAGGTTTCTGATGCTCGACTTTGACCTGTTGAAACTTAGGACATTTAGATACAAAGTTTGCTATAATCCTATTTATGTCATTCCACCAATAGATCTCCTTGATTTCATGATACATCTTTGTGAACCAGGATGAACCGAATACGATGAACCATTAGCTTCAGCTAGTATTCTCCCGCGTAGATTTTCAATATTAGGGACACATATTCTACCTCGACACTTTAAAGTGCCATCTCTCTTGAGTTCAAATTGAGGTTCCATCTTTAAGAACTCCCTCTCTTAATTTGAGTAAAGTGGGATCATCGTATTGCTTTTCTTTCATCTCTGCTACTAAGGATGATTCCACTCCATTTTGGAGAACTACACCGCCATCCCTGGAGTCCAAAAGTCGGACCCTTAGACTTGAAAAACTCAGGGCATCCTTGGCTATACTTTTTTTACTTTCCCCATGGTAGGACACACTCAGATTGTCGACTGAGAGCATTATCTATAACCTTTGTTTTACCTGCGTGATAAAGGATGCTTAATTGTAGTCTTTGATTAATTCAAGCCACTGGCACTGTCTTAGATTCAACTCCCTTTGAGTGAGGAAATATTGAAGACTCTTTTGGTCAGTAAAGATATCTACATGGATTCCATAGGGGTAATGATGCCATATTTTTAATGCTAACATCACAATTGCCAATTCAAGGTTATGCTTCGAATAATTCTTCTCGTGGTTCTTAAGTTGCCTTGAAGCATAGGCCACCACTTTATTATGGTGCATCATGACACAAACCAAACCAACCCTAGAGGCATTATAATATACCCTAAACCCCTTTGAGCCTTCTGGTAGAGTCAACACCACTGCCAAAGTCAAATTCTCCTTTAGCTCTTGGAAGCTTTTATCCTAAGCATCCGACCATTGAAACTTGGTCGCCTTTTATGTCAACTATGTCAATGGATCATATATAGAAGGGAACCTATAACGACCAGTCCGATCGTTATAGAGCCTCGATGACATTGGCATAAGGATTTCAAAAATTTTTGGGTCTAGCTTATTTTTTCAAAATAAGAAATTATTTTATTAATTGACTTAATGGGCTAATTTAAAATCCCAAGCGTCAGGACTGCCATGGAGAATGATCCTTTGCCGTAGAGGGACCATTGCAGTGGATTACGTGAGGAAAAAAGTCAGTTTAAGTCAAAATTTTAGGGTTTTTTACCCCATTATGCTGAGGCATGAACTTTGAGAGCAGATGGGCAATTTTCTAAGGGCTAAGCGGTTTCTCCTTCCCAAGGTATTCGTTTTAGGTCCTTATTTCCTTTATTTGATTCCCTAATACCCAGAATCAAATATAGTCTCCAATGGTGAATTCCTTGCTAAGAACCCTAGGTTTGTGAAAACTAAGGCTAGGGTTATGGGAATTATTGTGTGTTGATTCCTAGGCCTAAAAATGGTAAATTAACACTTTCTAGAGTGAATGTAATTATAGAATATTATTTTTTGTGATAGGTTGAGACATAGAATTCGATGAATTTGAAACCCTTAACCTTAAAAACTACTTTAAGAGGGTTAGAGGAGTAAAAACTCCATGAACTATGTTGGAATGATCACTATAGATTTTGAGTTATGATAATTTAGCCTGTGATTATCCAATTAGATCGTAAATAACGGGCAGAATGGAGTGGATTAAGTTCCCAAACCCTTGAATCAAAGAAGTAGTCTATTGATTGATTCCTTAATGTCTTATTTCTAGACTTTGAATATTCAGAGACATTGAGAAAAGGCAAAGATCCTACGGAGTAGCTGCATATTCTAGTTAAGTGACCAGGTAGGTTATGGTTTACCCTTGTGTTAGACTGTAATTAGTAAATAAAATACATGTGTACTATTAATGTACAATTGATGAGGGTAGAGGGATCATAAATATGATGATGTAATGAAAAATTTGTAGTGACGTAACTATAAAATTGGAGGATTATTCCTAAGTATGAGAACAAGTAGATAAGTGAAACAAAGTTGATAGCTAATAATGTTGTTACACCCCATAAAATATTATTGGTTAGTAGGCATACTCGCAGATTTGTGACGAGTAACGAGAGCTCCATGCGTGTGGAAAGAGCCTCGGAAGCAGGGCCGCGTGAAGATAGGCCACGAGGGACCAGTGCGGCGCACCAGCTGGCAATGCACTGGCCAGCGGGGCGGGCCTGGCCCATTGGCGTTATGGGAGGAGCGGCGCGGTAGGGAGGCTGGCGCTTTGGGCAGCAGAGGGCGCCCCCTTTCCACTGCCCTTAGTTATATATAAGCCTCCTCCTTCATTTTAAATCAATCCTAAAAGGAAACCCACTATCAAAAATAGAAGAGCACGCAAGTTTCATTGGTTTTTCGCCTGATTACGCTACCAAACACCGTCCAAACGCAAATTAACATTGGGTAACGAGTTCTAGACCTACGAAAAGAATTACTACGGAGTTATTTCTCGGAAATTCGCTCAGCAAACTGGAACTCCACCAAGTAAAAGTTGTCAGAATTACTCAAAATTGAATCCTAAACGGCCACAGGCATTAGGTAAGTTTCTCCCTTCTGAACTCTCAAAAAATTATAGGTTTTCGGCCAAGTTATTTGAAGTTCAATTGTAGTTGATATTATCATCGAAAGTTATTGTTATTCATTAAATTTAGTATTGAAATTAGTCCTATTCTCTCAGCATAAAGGTTATGGTTGGAAAGAACAGCCGATTGCAAGTTGAAACTCACCAGTTAATCAAAAATCACCATTCGAGGTATGTTAAGGCAAATTCCTTTGGAAAGACAACCTAGACTTTTGTAATACAACCTAGACTATAGTAAGAATGCAAGAATCATGATTTTTGTTGTTAGCTACTATTATTAATCTGAGATTAGCGTTTTTGTTTACTTGGGATTGACCCTGCCCTTTATAGCCTTCCTTGACCAACCCCAAGGCTACTAGCTATGTCATTGCCTACGGGGCTATATAGATCGCTCCAAAGAGCTAGATGTTGTCCTA
Source organism: Datura stramonium (assembly GCA_018107945.1). Lineage (NCBI taxonomy): Eukaryota > Viridiplantae > Streptophyta > Magnoliopsida > Solanales > Solanaceae > Datura > Datura stramonium. Next base: position 22,038 of record JACEIK010013688.1, read on the forward strand.
AGGGACCATATAGAAGCCTAAGGGACATACTACAGTCCATTCTATGGCTGGACTATTATTTTTATGTCATATTGACACGCTGATCCTCGTCAAGCCTGGTGCCCAGGGTGTAGTTACAAGAGTCCACCAGACTCAAACATAGCTACAGGAGCCGAGTAGGTTCAGTTGCAGACCCAGGGTCCTATTGACTCATTTTGACCTAGTTAGGGGTATATAGATTGAAGTGAACTTGCCAGGGTTTATGGGGGCCTGAGCGGATTATTCTGTGCTGGTTGTACCTTTCAGGCTTATGAGGGCCAAGTAAGGTTCTTGTTTGCATTACTTATTGTTAGTTATACAGTAGGTTGTAAAGCTAATCAGGTTATATCTCTATCCCTCCTATCGAATTGTTTTCAGTTTCATTATCAGTATCATTCAGTCATCTTCATTTACTACTTTACATACTCGTCACATGTCGTACTGACGCCCATCTTTGGGGGGCTACATTATTTGCCTGTAGGTACGATTGGACGTAGTTCAGGACCTCCCTAGTAATCAGTCGAGTCAGTAGTCTGATCAGCTCATTTTTCCTCGGAGTTGTTAGTTAGAAGGTTTGTTCTTTTGTTGTACAGTTTATGGGTAGGTCGGGGCCCTGTCCCGACCATTATTCTACTCCTAGAGGCTTGCAGGCTACATATTTCCAGTATTAGTTTTGTTGTTGGCCATGTGGGGCCTATGTATGTTTTCTTTTGCGTGATGGTCATGTGGAGCCTAGTTTATCTATTAGTTAAAAGCCTTTTCGGCTATAATATAGTTCTGGTTGCTTGGTTTCATTATAATATAACTAGACAGCATGAAGGTCTTGTCGTTCTGCATAGGATCCCCCTTTATTGCATGTTGTTGGTTAGCTATTTTCTTTTTAAAGGTGTCTATGCGGCCTTGTCGCCCGGAGGCTGTGTTTATAGCCGAGATATAGCTCGTCGTTTTCTTGATTTGATGAGAAGGCATGCACCAGAAGTGCATAAGCCTAGTTAGGTTAGTTCAGATCCCAGTATGGCACTAAGTGCCAATCATGCCTCCCAAGATGGGGTGTGACAAACTTGGTATCATAGCAGGTCGTATCCTAGGGAGTCTGCAAGCCGTGTCTAGTAGAGTCTTGTATATGGGTGTGTTGTGCACCACATTCCATAGGCTAGAGGCTGTGGGGCATAATAGCATGGTTATCCTTCCTTCTTCTTCAATCGTGCTATAGAGCTATGTTGTATAGTGTTGAGTCCCTAAGCTTACCTTATTTTTCTTATTTACAGAGAAATGTCGGAAACGTGACAGACTACGATCGGCCGGAAGTTAGATGTTGCGACAGGAGAGGGCACTAGTAGGGTGCCCCAGTCAGAGCCAGCCCGATCTGAGGGCAATAGGGAGACTTCATCCCTGTCTCCTCAGCAGTCTCCACCATGCCAGGAGCCCTCTAGGGCAGCGGACATGTTGGCACCACCATCAGCAGTTCCGATAACTATACCATCTGATCAAGAGGTTAGGAGCGTTGTCTATATGTTAGCATAGATGATGGTCGCTCAGCGCCAGCCTATGGTGCCAGTGGTTACTGAATCTTCGAGAGGACCTGGTAGTTCGAGGGTCCGAGAGTTCATTTCCCTAAGTCCCCCGCATTTCACAGGGACGGACCGGGAAGAGGACCCTTAGGACTTCCTGGACCAGTTACAACGGATTTTCAAGGTGATACATGTTACACCCGCGGAGTCGGTTGAGTAAGCGGTGTTTCGATTACGGGACATTGATGAAGGGAGTACTTTCACACTTCATAGGCATATTTTTCCCGTACTTTACTATGTCTTGAGAAAGAATTATGTGTGTTTGCATGTACTTATGTTATATATTTATCAAAATGGCTAACGCATGTGATTAGATGTTTTTAGGGCTAAAAGTGATGGATTTGGGAGTGTTTGAGACGTTTGGAATGAAGTTGAAGAAGAATAAATGCACTAAGCAAGATTAAATATANATATATATATATATAGTGCACTGCCACGCCCATGCGACCAGCCGCGCGAAGCAGTAGTAGGCTGGCTTTACAAGCTACGCGAGGCGCCAGCAGTCTCGGCAATACAAGGCGTGCGAAGCAGCAATAGCAATGGCATACTGCCAGGCGCGAGGTGCCCTGCCTTGCAGCGCGTTAGCATGTGCGAAGCAGCCCCTCTCCCATGCGTGATGACATTGGTGAAGAGACACTATGATGCCGCAATGGGCTATGCGACGCGGCACTATGTTTCCGCAATGGAAGGTGCGACGCAACAAGGGGATTCACATGGGCAAAATTGATCTCCTACTTCAACTAGGAAAAGGAACTTCACATCCTAAATCTAATTCTTCAAGTAACAAGAAAAGCATAAATCTACTACTATAAATACCCTTTTTATTTTTTTGTAATAGGGAGTTTTTTTAGAGAAGTTTGGAAGGAAGTTTTAACAACAAGTTTTAGAGAAGTTTTAAAGAAGTCTTAGAGCAATTTTTGAGACGTTTTAGAAGACATACTTTGAGATACGATTGTAAAGTTATTCTTCCTTATTTTCACAATAATCAAGTGAGTTTCTTCCTATCATCGTTGTAAGTATTAATTTTTTTTTGAGAATGTTACAATTTTACTTATAAAC
>JACEIK010013690.1:0-24667 GCA_018107945.1 Datura stramonium
ACCAACACTTTAGATATTTAAGATCACACTAGAAATGGATAGTTAGAGGAATGGGTCCAGTCCCTGTGGGTTCGACAATCCGGTTCTTAAAAAGAGCCACATATTACTTGCACGACCCGTACACTTGCGGGCTCTTCAAGTTTTTGCGGGCAGTGGGAGTAAGCACTACTATCCCATTCTCGAGTCTTGTGTTCAGATTATGTATGGAGACAGAAGTTCCTCGAGGTGATGAGCAGTTGATTGGAGGCTGAAGGATTGCAGATATAGGGCTTATCCGGGATGAAATGAACCTGGTAAGTATATCCAGGATTCCCACAACAATTCCAGCAGCCCAGCCAGCTGGGGACGCACAGGTGAACGTCCCCATTATATAGGAGCAGAGTGAGACACCCCCGCTATAGACGCCAGTTATTCAGAGTCAGCACCTAGCACCTCAGCTGCACCACTGCCCAGCATGCAGACTCAGACACCAGCAGGGTATACCTTGGTACAACAGGACTTCCTCCAAAAGCTAGCAAAACGATTGACCATGGCAGAGCGGAAATTTAAGGCTATGATGGACAACGTAAAACAATGGGTCAAGTCAGTGATTGAGGAAGCAGCTCAGGCTCTACATGCTCGCCTGGATAGTTTTGAAAGCTGGTTCAATGAGAGGATGGTGGAGCAGACCGATACCGACAGTCTCCGTGCGGAGTTGGGGGATCTTCAGAGCCAAGTAGTTGAGTTTTCATCACGACAACCAACAGTATTGGTAGCCCCCACTCTTCCGGACCTAGATACTGAGCCTGATGAGGAGATTAATTTGGCGGCATATTGGGAGCCGACTACGGTTGTTGAGAAGGGAAAGAAAAGAGCTGCTGAGAATGCTAGAGAGGAGAGCCTGAAAAAGAGGAGGAAGAAGGAGAGAAAAGAGAGCAAGCGGGCTAGAGCAGAGAGAATGCGGATTCATGAAACACATATGTCTGAGCTGCATGAGAGAGCTAGAGGAGCAGATAGCTCCACCATACCTTAGCTCGAGCTTTCCCGTGGCCATGACCCTTCGGGAGAGCCACATTCAGCCCCGATAGTTACAGGGGCCGTCCAAGCGGCCACAATCACTGGGGGGGACCACTCCCCCTGTTGACACACATTTGAACGCGTTGGCCACCGCTAGTGCCACTACTACAGCGGAAGTACCACCTCTACAAGATGACAGGAGCACCTAGTGTGCCACAGGTATGTTCTATTTCCTATGTTTTTATAGATGATTCTTCGGGGATGAAGCTTACTTTTCAAAAAGGGGAGGGAGTATACCTGTGATTTTTGGGATTTTTGATTCGTTTGAGGGTTTTTCTTATCGTATTTCTTTTCCCTCAAGCATGCTATCTAGTAGAACCGGCATGTGTAGGATTTTTTTTAGTTTGTTCTTTAATTAGAAAGTATCTTAGGAGTACTCAGCCAATAAAAATGCACTAGTTTTGGTTTTTCAAAAAAAATTGACCCTGTTCAAAACTTTTCTGATGCATTAGCTATGTATTTGTGACAACAAGCATGATTATTGTGGATCTAATGTCATTCAGTTTGTCAACATGAGTAGTATTTTTAATCCATGTATAAACCAGACAGGTGAGGTGAAAATAGTTTATGTACTATGTGTGAGTAAGGTATAGTATTCAGTTCGTTATTGCATTAAAGATCTAGAACTTTCCTGGTTGGTCTTTGCATAGGCTAAGGATGGTCGGTTAGGATATGATCATAGGCCATTTTTGTTTAGCTCACTTTTAGCCTATATTACCCTACCAAAGTTGCATGAATCCCTTGATCCCAAGTTTGAGCCTTAATAGACCATGTTTCTTTGATTTACTGATTAACCGTACCCATTTTTTACAATGAACCTTTTTTGGCCCTGGTCCTTCCTTGGATATTGTGAACCTCAACATAATAAAAATGCTTAAGTTGAGGGTCACTAGAGTAGGGGTGCGTAAATGGTGGGAATGGAAGAAAGAAAAAGAAAAGAGAAAAGAAATGGTGAAAAATGAGGTGTGGTGAGATGAAAAGAAAAAAGATGAAAAATGTCGAGAATCTTGAAAATGAAGTTTCAAAAGAAAATGAAAATGTTGAAAAAGTTGAAAACTCACCACACTGATGCAAATGTGTAAAAAGAGGTTAAAAGGGAAGAAAAGGGAATGAAAGAGTAAAAAGGTGAAATAGGTGAATGGTGTAGCCAATGTATGTAGTACCAAGAAAGGAATAGTCACTTATAAAATCATCCATCTTTACCATGTCCATCCCTGCGCCTACATTACAAGCTATATCAAGTCCTATAGTGATCCTAACTTGACCATCTGATAAACCATAGTAGAGAAAATAAGGGCAAGCTTATGGTATTTGACACATAATACTTGGAACTTCTTTGTGAGAGTGAGTGCCTTACTTGTTTAGTCCCATATTATGTTTGACATCTCATATCTGAGTGGGGACTTCATTTGTGTGAGGGTACATGGATAGTTACGTTTGCTTTTGCGTTGATGCGTATTGGAAACTTGATGGTGATGACTTGATTGCTGTTTATAAATGGATATGTTTTGATCCCTTTTTATGATGTTTGATTTTTTAATGCATTAGTGTTGTTCCATGAGAAAAGGAGTCAATAGGGTTTGGCGCTAGAGAGTGTAAGTTTTGTTTGAGTATTGGTGTAGTATCTTTGATCTATTTCTAGTTGTGTCGTGTTAGATTTTTTTCTTTGTCGAGGACATACAAGTATTAAGTTGAGGTGTTGATGTTTTGTGGATTACAACTTTCGACGCTCAAAACTAAGAAAATAGCATGGACTTAGGTGTGTTTATGTGGATATAAGGCACTTTTCCTTGGGTTGCAAGATAAATTGGTATTGGACCTAAAATTACAAAAGAAAGCACGAAGTATGCAAAATATTCTCAAAGTGCAGACCACGATGCAGTAGTAGGAAGGTCATAACTAATGGCCGTGAAGTTGCGAAGGCTAAGGTTGAAGAGATGCAATGTCGAGTCTCGGTACAAGTCGTACCAAGGCTGATGCAGTCGTGGTGTTGAAGTCATGAAAAAATCTAGAAAATTTTCCTAAGACACGACTCCTGCTACGCGAAGAGAGAGAGTACGACCCGTGGGAAAAGGTACAGAGTCGCCTGTCACGGTCGTGATGAACTTCGAGAGAAGAATTCCAAAATTTTAGAGTCAAAACCACGGGAGCTCGTTACGGATCATAGGATGGAGGTACGAATCATACCAGGATCAACACTTAGCCAAAATTCATCCAACCATGCAATGTCTGAAAAGGAAGCTACGGGTCGTAGGATGCGCATGGATCGGCCGATTTGGCTCGTGACGAATGCGGCACAAGATATGAGGTAATCTGTTAGCCTAGGAAAGGATTAACGTATACGTATAAATACGTTTTAGGCTTTATTTTTACGTAGATAAGAGGAGAGTTCGAGAGAAGGCTAGAGAAGAGATTTTTAGGAGAATTGAGTTGATTCAACTTGTGATCAACCTTCTCTTGGAATTCATCTTTCTTGCTACTTGTTCTTCAAGTGTTTGGTGATTAATTAAAGGAGGTATTTTTCTCATTCATTCTTGTAAGTATAGATTTATGTTCTTAATCATGTGACCACAATTCACCACCTGCCCTCCAACTATGACAAAAACATCACTAGCTAGGGTTGTGGGAATCATGGTGGATTAGCTGGGTTGCACAAAGTGATTTTGAAACCAATGGCTCATATTGTATTCTCTTCATGCTTAAACATTTCTTAATGGTGTGCAACATTAGGACATGCCCGAATTCTTTACTTGCTTAGGACTAAGGGGTAGAGATCAGGAAAGACAATTACACATGAGCCTTGATTTTGATAATCATTGTATTAACTTGAGTTGTGGTCGCGGGATAGTTATATACGGAACTTAGTAATAAAGGATAGTTTGAAACCGCTCATGAGACTGGGTCGAGTGATTGAGTATAGCTCATTAAACAAGGAACTGGCGGTCATTTGAATGAACCCTAAGTTATCAAGTTCTATAAGTAAGTATTGGTGATAATGCAGTGTATACTCAAAGCGATTTATGAACCATGGGGAACACAAACCTAATTATCCTTTAATATTGATTCAAAACCATAATTTTGAGTAACTTTTTCTTATTGATTTTCATTAGAACCCCCAATGCAGAAGTAACTACCTCACAAGTTCACTTACCGAATATAATCCGGTTCTCCCATATTCCTTTGTGGGCTTGACCCCAACCTCTAGTTGGGTTACGTATTGAACAAGCGTCAGCTTCACACTTCAGTAGGAGGTGTGGTTGAGCGTATCAATGATCACTATCGGGATCCTCTAGTTAGATACGGAGTACACGGGGTGTGCACATAGCAACTATAGATTATTCTAGGGGCAAGAGAAGCGGTCGCGTTAGGTCGAGAAGGTAAACACGGCTTTTGAGTGGCTAGATTGGGACTTCAGGTATAGCACATCGGTTCACCTAGGAGCCTTACGTGACCACTTGATAAAGTCTAAAATATATCCTTAATGCAAAGAATATACCTTTGCCGAGTATCAAAACAAGTAACCCGATGAGTGTCGGGGTGAATCCCACGAGGACTAGTAAGGAATGATAGTGTCAAGTGTCGATTGAGAATTGATGTTAGCTTGCACCATGTAGATTTAATATAAAAAAAATAAAATTGGGGAATTGAAATTTTCATAGAATTGTATTGGTCGATTTAGTGAAATAAAATAGCAAGATCAGCTAAGTTGTCAACAACGATGTGAAAGACTAGAGGTGCGGTGTAGATGAAATACTAACTAGATCAGGACATGTCAAGTCATCTTATAAGTTCAACAAGTGTAAATAATCTCGGGAAGTGGGTAATTATAGGTTTTCATCCTTATAATTACCTCTCACTAGAGTTTTGTCAAACATCTAGTCACAATTCCAAGCTCAACCTAATTTGATTTGGATTATCAACTGCTAATTCCTTAGCTATTAGGCTGCTAATAAGGAAAAGAGAATGCAATTTCAGCTATTTATAGACTATTTTCACAATATCTTCTCCACACATACTACTAAATTCTCTTCTAATACTTAATTTTTTTTTCAAGCAAGAATAGATAGACCCATATCATAATCAATGGATCTTCCTTTATAGACTGAAGAGAATCTAATAGATTTACACTTGCATGAACAATATGAAGATGACTCTAGCAATACCCAATCCCCAATTAAGTATTCATCATCACACACCTCTAGTTAATGATTTTAGCTACTCATAGTTAAGAAATTCAAAAATACATTAATCAATAGAATCATTGAATTTAATAGCAAGAGTAGATAAATCAACTTTACTAAATAATCTTACCAATAGCAGAAACTTACTAGTACAAAGAGGGAATAGAACAGAGTACTTTCTACAATTTTCAATCAGAATCTCCCTCTCTCAGCTAATAGAATGTTCTTCAGCTAAAATAGTAAACAATGATGTGATGCAAGCTTTGTTCTCTCTCAAAATCTCTATTTCTATCTCTCCCTCTGCATATCTCTGTACAAAGTACTTTATCTTCTATTTATATCTTGAAAGTAGGGCATTTTTTATCTCTTTTCCAATTTTGGATGATTATACCCCCATGAGCACTGGTCTAGAATCGGCGAAAGCACTGGCAGTTTGCCGGTTACAATCCGTGAACCGCCGGATATCTTGTATGCATCTTCTCTAAATTCTAGTGAACACTGGTGGTTCACCCGGCATTTAGCCGATGCCAATCCGTGAATCGCCGAGTCTTCAAGCCATTTTCCAAAACTTTTGGGTATCATTCGGCGACTGGACCGGAGATTCGCCTCTAGCAAGTCGCGAATGCCGGTGGCATTAATCCTCTGAATAGCCTCTAATCATGACGAGTTGATGGGACAAGACTCCAACTAACTCAACAAGCTGAAACTGAAATACATAAAGAAAAGATAGATAGTCTAGTCCTCGGAAGATGAGGACTCACCAATAAAGCAACGTTAACTCCGAACAGCTGACTAAGAGCGGGGTTGAAGCTGAGAGCCGGTTCTTGTATCATGAAACGATACAGCATAGAAGTATGCGGTCAGTACGTGAAATGTACCGAGTATGCAAGGTAAGTAAAAATGTTAATGTAAGTAAAATCATTTAAGGACAATGCATTAATTAAAACATGACACCAGAAAACTGAGAGTAGGACTTTCATGCATTCTTTTTGAAATCATGACTTCTTCATAACATGATATAACATGCTTCATAACGTCATAATTGAATCGATTGACTCAAAGCTAAATTCTGACATTTATAATTAAAATTTGAACATTGAGTCAAACCTGTTTTAGAATATGTATTTACATAAATCTCATAAGTAATGAATATGCATATCTGAAATCATGAGGGACAATGGGAGACTCGTCATATGACTAAAATTACCACGATAGAGCTTACGTGGTCCCGACTATAACATTCAAGTGGGCAGAGCCGTCCATAACCTTGTCAGGGCTAAGGAAGCTACCATGATATCGATATCAAGATGAAGGCCCATTCGGGCAAGGGGAAGCTCACAAGGGAGGTCCCAAGTCATATAACAGTATAAACCTACGTTGGCGCGTAGTTCTGAGACATAGGATTATTGACCCATAGCCTACTTGGTGCTGGACTCTTCTACCAAAAACATGCATATGCTCTACATCATATATAACGATGCTCAACATCATCATTTGATAAAGCTCAATAATCAAATACATCTCAAATACGAAATCATGCATATGAGAAGCTTTAGTTCAAAACATACCACAAGCTAAAAACATACGCGGGAGCCTTTGCTCCAAAACCATGTGGTAAGCTATGCTTAGGAAGAATTAACTCAAAACATACCACAAACTAGAATATAAATTTGGGAGTCTTCACTCCAAAAAAATGTGGTAAGCTTAGTTTGGGAAAATCATCATTTAAATTTAACATGTGGGCATTGCCCAGAGCTTCATCATACTTAGAAATACTCAATTCTCATCGAAAATATATATATAAACATGGGTAGCTTCAAATCATGTTTTTCATCTAAGATATCATCATAATCACATATACTTCGCAAATCTTACTTTTCATGATCATCTCATCAATGCGCTTCAACATGCATAAGGCTAGAAACATAATTTTAATTGAAATCATTATAAAATTAGCCCATTCTTCAAAATTTGACAATAAAATCAAAATCAATTCATACCCATGTATAGAAATAGATAATTCATGCATTTGGATAAAAACCCTATAGATCAATCATAGAATTCCATACTTTTTAGAGTGATGGGCATGGGTGTGGAAGAAACCACCCATTCATAACCCTACATACTTGAAAGGTCTTGATTCTACCACTTCTCTGACTGTCCAAGAAGGATTTAAATGAGAACCTTGAAAACTTGCTCTTGATCACCTCCTCAACCTCTCAAGTTGCATGCATGGAAGGAAATAACTTAGAATAGGTTTTCCCCTCCTAAAACCCACTAAATCGAGCCTTAAACGACTTAGTATAGGCTTTAGGAACTTAGAAATTACGAAAAGACCCTTACTAATTTCGCAAAAAATAACTGCCGGGTGGTCCTAATGGACGACCTGACGACTCGTTGCTGGAGGGAACGATTCGTTATGTCGATCATCAAGTGCACTGCTTATTTGTTCTACTGGGCTCATAACGGGTCACTTCACAACTCTTCATGAGTGACCATGACTCGTGGTCACCGGTCGTTGCGTATACTACCTTACTTCTTCATTTTTCACTCACCTCTTCCCACGACTCCTTACTTCCTCCAACGAGTCCTGTCAGCTTCCGTCAGGTACACTAACAATCCAATTTCCCAACTATACTTCCTTCCCCCACGAGTCACCTGATGACTCATGGGTTGTCCTCACGAGTCGTGAGATGACTCGTTCTGAGGCTGCAATAAAATTTCCCACTTTTCTACGTTTCAACTCCTGGGTCCGATCCTTGAACTCCTGGGGTATAACAATAAGGATCCATATTCTTTTGGTCATGTGATAATTTGAATGCACATAAGGGATTATTTGGAAGAGACACTCACACTCACTCTCCCAAAACAAATCTTCATGCATACACTTGACCCATAGGCTTGCCCTTCATGTAATTCTCCACTAATGTAGAGTAGCTGCACCTAAAATTATTTAGGACTTGCGGGTTATGATGTAGGCTCGGGGTAAGGGTAGGATGAACATTAGGCTATAGTGACTAGATCCTCCCTAATGCTTTTTGTGAAATACCTTACATCAATTCCACTCACTTCACCTTCTTTCCTTGTTGAAGGCTTTCATTTCTTTAACGATCCCTCTTATAACCCTTTTTGGTTTCATAACTAACCTTATTACCTCAAGAGGAAACACCAACTCACACAAATTGTCTTTTTCTTTTTGATTTATCCCTTGGTGAATTTTGACAAAAAGGCGGTGTTCCATTCATACTATAATTCTTATCTTCCCCCTATGTTTTGCACACCCCAAACTCAGGCTTTTGCCTCATTTTTCACAAATGCTTTTATCACTCCCTCTTTGAGCCTCATTTCATCATTTATATTGTCACTAGCATTTAAGGAGAATAGGGGCCAAAAAGAGGTATTAAGAACGGTCTTAAGACTTGTAATGTGGTTGCCAAAGAAAGGGTCTAAGGCTCAACATTGGCTAACAAGGATCAATGCTCATGGAGGGCATATGGGTGAAGTGACTAGACAAAGAAAAGCCTAAACTCATGTTCTTGTCGCAACTACATCTAAGATTTCTCCTTGAATCACATTTGGGGCAAGTTCTAGACAAGATGTAATGCATGAGATTCATCAAAAATGTCCTTACTACACAAGGCATCACCCTTAAAGGGTCTACAAGAGTCATTCTCAACACAAGACACCAAATTAGGATATCAAAGCAAGCAAACATCATAAGTCAAGTAGTAAATTTACAATATATGAAAAAGAATACTATGCTACGATGTCAACACTTCCTTACTATCTTCATTTTCATGCCCTTGTTTTTACAATTCCATTTCAATAATTTTTTTCGGTGGTGCCTCTCAAAATAACTTCACAAAAGACTCAAAGCAACATAACATTTTTCTTTAAGAATGTCGCCACTCAATCCATCATTGGAAAAAACCAACCCGATTCGACAACAAAAATAACAAAAATAAAAGAATGCTCCTTGGGAAAGAACCATGGTCAAAAGAAAACCCTCGGTGTTTTAATTTATACACTACTATTTACAATAGCAAAAAAGGAACAAGACTTTGGGGTCACTTCATTCAAGATTTTCAAGATTTTGCAATTCAAAACAAAGACCCCATTTAGTCACCAATCATCCATCATAAAAAAACTGAATCAAATCATTCATTCATTTATTTGAAAATAGGACACACCCGACAAGGGCAATCACCAATCATTAAAATAAAACATAACAGCCCGACAAAGGCTGGACTTACTCAAACTCAAGCAAAAACATAAGAACATAAAAAGAAACATCCATCCCTAGCCCCCTCATCAATTGCGCTCATCACTCCCCCACTTAAGAGCATATATTGTCCCCAATGTAAAATATGCAAAAGGGAAATGGACAAGGAACTCCCTGAGTGGGTTACTCCTCTTCATCGTCAGCTTCTACCTCACTACCATCACCGTCACTGGCCTCACTTAGCCCAGCGAATCATCTCCTAGCCTTTCAAATAGATCATCAAAATGCCCCCCCAACTGAGAAAGGAGCAGCCATTGCAGTATCCAAGGCACTCATGTCTGGCACTTCTATCGAAGTTCGACTCTTCCACTTGTGTACCTCAGTTCGGAGGGAAGTGACTTCCCCTTCTACTAGATCCACCCTCTTGCATAGAGTGGCGACATTCTCGTACAGCGACTTAAGCTCCTTCTTTATTGTCTTGGCAATGAGTGCTGGGAGGCTCTTAGCCAAACATTGAAGTTCGCTTTTGTGTGAGTTTTTCATCTCCACAAGACAATGGAGACCACTTGGCTGAGAGGATTGTGGAGGGGATGAAGCTCCCCGATGAGGCATGTCACCTGATGCTTGTATTGACATTTCTAGATGGGGCACATTTGACTCAGGGGCGATTGGTGATTGGGCTAACCCATGAGAGAGGGACTTTTCTTGCACTCCAAAGGCCTGCAGTCACTTTCTTTTCACTTTCAGTGCCTCGACATCTCTCTTCCGCTCAATATCTATCACACTCGAAGCAACGGAAGGAGTTTCGTTAGGAAATACAGGCACCCCAGCTGCTGTGCAAAGATAGGAAATAAAGACGGCGTAAGGCATTGAGGTACTTGACTGCCGGGCCTTTTTCTTCATTTTCTAAGAGATAATTTCCCTAAAGTTAATGGGGACTCCCGTCATTATGCAAGCGATGAGGATGGAAGTATCAAGGTTGACCCTCTGCTTATTCTTAGAGGGAATGATCCAAGCACACATAAAATCTAACCACAGCTTCACCTCGAACTTCAAGTCATGGAGAGAGATTTCGCCACCCATTGAGACCCAAAGAGTATTAACAGAAGCTATGATACGGCCTACATAAGCGAACTGATCCTTCATATCAGACACCTGTGTCATGTATTCCGTAGCGGAGTCAACTTCGTCCTCCAAGAATAGGTAATTTATGGCCATCGGGGTTATATCAATTTCCACTCCCCGGATCATCACTGATAGCAAGCAAGGGAAATCATCCACTTTGCCCTTATGTTGTATACTCTCTTGTTGAGCCTGATATGAGGAAGAATTCTGTGACCAGGCTAGGGTAGTAGGATGGAAGATGGTTGGCAAATACATGCCACTGCCTGTTGGTGAACTGCGCGACTATGTTGGGAAAATCACCTTTCAACGCTGCTAAATCAAACCTCTTCTCCATGGTGATTGATCGGCCTTGACAAATAACATAGTGCTCTTGCATGTTGGGGACACAAAAAATTATTGCCTCCTTGGTGTTGGCCCATGGTGGGGCAGCCTTTTCCTTGCCCTTGCCTTTGCTAGCAGATGAGGCAGGGGCTTTTCCCTTTCCAATGTTTCTTGAAGAAGACATGGTTTGGTTTTCTGCAATAAGGATGTTAGTGACAACTATTTGAAGAGAAAAGAGAAATGAAATAAAACTAGTATAAAGGAGAACTAAGAAAAAAGGGAAAACTAAACAATCATTTAAAGAACCAGTAGTACTAGCGGAGGACCGACGGTTCGCAGAAGGAATTTCGCGGACCGTCGATTACCCATTGATGCCTTATAGAAAACTGGGCAAGTGAGGGGTGGTTTTGGTGGTTTAAGTGGTGAATCACCGGTCCAGGTTCGCGAACCGCCGATGTAGTGCGGGATCCACTCAGTTTCCTGGGCCAATTTTCAAAGTGAGTCGGCGCTCCATCGGCGATTCGCCGAATCTGACCGGCTAATCGCCAGACCCTATCGGCCCCAAATTTTAATGCACTATTTACAGGCACCCATTAACACACACTCACATCAAACATAATGAAAGCAGCACTACTCCATTCAAACACACATTCATGGCGTTTAGCCCTTAACAATGACATCACTCGGTCTATCATTGGGCAAAACATCGTGCTTTATGCAAATGGATTACTCAGACTTTACCCTTTTCAGAATTTCACACACAAAAGAACATCCCCATTCTATTCAACAAGCATATCTCATTCAAAAATTCAAGAAGGAAGGGAAACAAAGTATTACTCCTAAAGATTTAAGATTCAATGATAAAATCAAGACAGGGGCAAGAAAATTGTTACCAAATTGGAAGATTGCTTGCACAAACTTGCACTTCAAAAAGAGCTTAACTATATCTTGCAATGGCACCTTGAGATATATGTAGTGTAGGGAGTGTGAGTGTAGTGAGCGTGTTAGTGAAATATGGAGGGGGTTTTATAGGTGAAGAATGGAGTGTGATAGGTTGAAGGGAAGGTGGAGAGTTTAATGTGGGTGTGTTGGTGGGAAGTGGGAAGGTGGAAAGGTGGAAAAGTGGAAGGGTTGAAAATGGATGAATATGGGGAATTGGTAATGTTGGGTAATTGAAAGACAAAAATGGAATGAAAAAGTGTTGGGAAAAGGGGAACTATGGGAATATTTTCAGAATAGGGTGGCTGGTTAGGTATTTGGGATTTTGTGGTCCAACTTTTTAAATTCCATTTTGTAATAACTTTGCACCTCAATCGGCATGTCATCGGCGGTTCGCCGAATCACACCGGCAGTTCACCACTGTGATTTCTTTTGCCGTGTATCTTTTCCCAGTGATCTGTTTCTTGCTGGTGATCCACCGATGGTTAGTAAATTACATCGGCAATCCGCCGACTACCTGCCGCTTCTATGTCCAGGCTTCAAGTTTATTGTTCTCTATCGGCTATCCACCGGCGGCCCACGGATTTGATTCGGAGGGTCGTCGATGGGCCCGCCGGTTCTTCGATCCAAACCTCAGCCTTCTGCTTTGTGCTCACCTTCATCGGCGGTTCATGTTTCTGGACCGACGGCTCGTCGGTCCCTCGCCGTTCCTTCCTTCATGGTTTGTTTCTCCCTTTGTTCCTCATTTCACATCTCCTATAGAAAAAAAACAACAAAAACATCTAATAATTCACTAAACACTTGGGTTGCCTCCCAAGAAGCTCCTTAGTTAACGTCGTGGCACGACTTAGACCCATTTTTTCGACAACTCTTTTCCCATGAGTCATCATCCGACTCCGTCTCCTTCATCTTCAATCCTTTGTCCTCATCATCATTGCAATATTCCGATCACCTTGCATTCCGGAGGCTTTCAACTGATGGATACACCTTGAATGTGACCTCCTCCCTTCCAACTCAAACTTTTAACTCTCCAAGCTCCAAGGCTCTCCCAGTACCCAATAATGGTCTTCCCAAAATAATGGGAACCTCTGCATCCATCTCACAATCCAAAATAACAAAATTAGCTGGTAGAATAAACTTGTCTACTCTTACCAGCACATCTTCTAGCACCCCCCACCGGACTTTTTATTGACCTATCTGCCATTAGCATCCTCATTGACGTCGGTTTTGTGCTTCCGAGTCCAAATTTCTTAAAGATGAGTAGGGGCATCAAATTTATGATGGTACCGAGATCACAAAGGTCCTTTTTAAACACACATATACCAATTGTGCAAGGGATTGTAAAAGCTCCGGGATTCTCCCTTTTTGGGGCAAGATTACTCATCGTCACCGCACTACAATTGTGCGTTTTCTCTTGATTTCTTGCATCAACTACCTTTTTCTTCTTCAGCAAATCTTTCATAAACTTTGCATAACTAGGCATTTGGATTAAAGGATCCACTAACGGTATATTTATGGACAACTTGCTACACATGTCAACAAACTTTCTAAACTGGTCATCCTTCTTTTACTTGGTCAGTCGTTGTGGATAAGGGGGTGGGATTCTTGATTCAACCCTATCATCATTGGGGGCCTTCATGCCCGCGTCATCATCATCAGCATGGGGGAGGATTTCATCATCCTTTCTCTCTTTTTCTTCATCAATCTTTTCTTCATTCTTCGAAGTCATTGGCATTTTATCGACTTCATCTTCTTCAATTTATTTCGGGCTATCAACTCACTAGGCCTCATCGAAGCATCTCCAATCACCTTGCCACTCCTAGTGACAATGGCCATGCATTGACCATCTTTCTTAATATTAGGCATTGTGTCACTAGGTAGTGTTCCCTTCATTTGGGGTTTCATTTGAGCTGATAGGTGATTCATTTGGGCTTCCAAATACTTGATGGAGGCAGAGTGTGAACTCATTGTTTGGGTGAGGTTAGACACCTCCCCTCTTAATTCCTTCACCCTACTCTCAGTTGACTCAACCTTTTCAAAACACTCAATAGCATTTCTTCAATTTTTGAATTACCCGCATCACTCACGCCTGGTTGATTTTGAGGATTCCCAACCTTAGGAGGGGGAATATATGGATTCAAACTTAGGTGATAGCGATAACTCTCTTATTTTGGTTCTCTATTTACCCCACCTTTCATTCCTTTCAGGCCATCCTTGTGGCTCACGATTTCTCCAAACTTGATGTCATCCCTTGGGCGCCATGGGCCTTGGTTTGCTCCTTGGAAGCCAGGTCGAGAAACTCCCATTTGGTTGCCCATATATTGCCATTCCTCATCATATCTTGGCGGTGATGACTTTCCTTCATATTGTAAGGGACCTTGCATTCCCATGGCATTTACCACTTTTGGCCCTGCTCCCATCACATGCTTGGTCATCAATTCTAGTTGTGTCATCATCTTGGCGAGATTTTCATCCCGCTCTTCATCCTGTTTTCGCAACTCTACCGCTAATGCACTTTAACTAATCTCATGAGTGGACACATTTGTTTCTCTAGTGTGCAAAGCCCTGTTGTTCTTTGTCATTCGGTCTAAGAGGGCTTTGGCCAACCCATATGTTTGATCCATAATAGAACCACCAGCTAGGTTTCTAGCCATGGACTTTTTGATTGAATCAAGGGCCCTGTAGAAGCTTTAGAGAAGCACTCCACCCAGCAATCCATGATTTGGGCAAAGAGAAACCTTCTTTTTAAACCTTAACCACGCCTAGTGTAAAGGCTCTCCCGGTTCTTGCCTGAAATTTGTAATATCATCCCTCAACTGAAGCATATTTGATGGAGGGAAAAAGCGGTCCAAGAAGGCCTCGGTTAGCTCCTGCCATGAAGTATCACATCCTGGAGGGAGTTCCTCTAGCCACATTGTTGTCTCCCCCATCAATGAAAAAGGAAAGAGTCTCAACCTGATTGACTCTTCACTGATATTTGTTATATTGAAGAGCTGGCATATTTCCAATAGGTTTCTCAAATGACGATTTGCATCCTCACTTGGTTTTCCACCAAAGAGCCCCTTCATTTACAACAACTGAAGCATGATGCTTGTGACATGAAACACTGCATTCCCTACCATTGGTGGTAGGCGAATAGCTCCTGCAACTTCTGGTATCACCGAATTGTCTTCCTCAAGTTCCATGTTTCCCTCCACTGAGTTATCTCCTTCTTGGGAGTGATGAATCATGTGGTTATGCGATCCTAACAAAACAGAAAACTCACGTTAAGTAGCTACAATGCAAAACTATTTCAACTTCACAATCAACACAAGATCATCAAGTGCTAGTCCTTGGAAATGGTGCCATTTTTATAATGTCCAAAATATATCCTTAATACAAAGAATATACACGGCTGAAGTATCCAAACAAGTAACCCAACGAGTGTCAGGGTCAAATCCCACGAGGACTAAGGAATGATAGTTTCAAATGTCGATTGAGAAATTGACGTTAGCTTGCACCACGAAGATTTAATATAAAAACAAATAAAATTGGGGGAGTTGAAATTTTCAGAGAATTGTATTGGTCGATTAGTGAATAAAATAGCAAGATCAGCTAAGTTATCAACAAGGATGTGAAAGACAAGAGGTGCGGTGTAGATGAAATACTAACTAGATTGGGACATGCTAGGTCATCTAATAAGTTCAACAAGTGTAAATAATCTTGGGAAGTGGGTAATTATGGCTTTTTAGCCTTCTAATTACCTCTCACTAGAGTTTTGTCAAACCTCTAGTCATAATTTAGCTCAACCCGATTTGATTTGGATTATCAACTGCACTAATTCGTAGCTATTAGCTGCTAATAAGGAAAGAGAATGCAATTTCAGCTATTTCTAGACTAATTTCACAATCTCTTCTCCACACATACTACTAAATTCTCTTCCAATACTTAATTATTATTTTTAAGCAAGAATAGATAGACCCATATCATAATCAATGGATCTTCCTTTATAGACTGAAGAGAATCTAATAGATTTACACTTGCATGAACAATATGAAGATGACTCTAGCAATACCCAATAGAATTAAGTATTCATCATCACACACCTCTAGTTAATCATTTTAGCTACTCGTAGTTAAGAAATTCAAAAACACGTTCATCAATAGAGTCATTGAATTTTATAGAAAGAGTAGATAAATCAACTTCACAAAATAATCTTCAAAAATAGTTGAAACTTACTTGTACAAAGAGGGAATAGAACAAAGTACTTTCTACAATTTTCAATCAGAATCTCCCTCTCTCGGCTAAGAGAATGTTCTTCAGCTAAAAGTAGAAACAATGATGTGATGTAAGCTTTGTTCTATCTTAAAATCTCTATTTCTATCTCTCTCTCTACATATTTCTATACAAAGTACTTTATCTTCTATTTATATCCTGAAAAGTAGGGCACGTTTTATCTCATTTCCAGTGTTGGACGATTATACCCCCATGAGAACCGTTCTAGAACTGAGCACCAGTTACAACGTGAACCACCGGGTATCTTGTTTGCATCTTCACTAAATTCCAGTGAACACTGGCAGTTCACCTGGCGTTTCGCTGATGCCAATCTGTGAACCACCGGGTCTTTAAGACATTTTTCAGAACTTTGGGGTATCATTCGGCGACTGGACCAGTGACTCGCTATTGGAAAGTCGTGAACCACTGGTGGCATTAATCCTCTGAGGCAGCGATATTCGGCCTTTGGCCAGCGTCTCACCGATTTTCATCTGTAAATGGCCGATTCACTCTCACTCCCTTCTTTTTGCTCTATTTTTTCTCTTTTCTTCACTTTTAGCCATCTGCACACAACGAAAGCAAAAAGGACATAAAATCCCAAATAATCAACTCAAGAAAGAAACAAAAACTCAAGTTTTAGAGCCTAATGAGTTGGTAAATTACCAACTCATCACCACCCCAGGGTTATTAGCTGTGTCGTCGCCTACAGGGCTACATGACGTTGCTCCAAGGAGCGATATGTCATCTGAAAGGACAATGTAGAGGCCCAAGGGAAATATTACAGTCCTTTCCATGGCTGGACTATTATTTTTATGTTGCATTAGCATCACTGACCCTCATCAAGTCTGGTGCCTAGGGTGCAGTTATCAGGAGTCTACCGGACTCAGACACAGCTACAAATTAGGAGCCAAGCGGGTTCAGTTGCAGACCCAGGGACAGGTAGGTTGGCTATAGCACCAGTAGAGTCATAGGAACCTAGATAGGGGTATATAGATTGAAGTGTACTTGTCAGGGCTTATGGGGGTCCCGATAGGATTTTTTCTGCGATGCTTGTACCTTCCAGGCTTATGGGTGCCAAGTTAGGTTCTTGGTTTTATTCTTGCCAACTAGTCACAACTTATGAATATATAGTTATACAGCCTTAGCTCATATACGTGTAGTGTTTTTCTAGATGCAGGTTGTGAATAAGCAAACTTTCGGGTTACTTTCTGCCCCTTCCTTTTACTTACTTTCAGTCTCTAACAACTTATTTACTTCCTAACATATTTGGTACATATTGTACTAACGCCCAACTATGGGGCTATCACGACCCGAACGGAGGCCCGGATCACGACACAAGACAAGGAGACCCGAGAGATCCCAAGTCAACCCATGGCATAAGCATACATATAACTCAATAAAGAACGGAATAACTATCAATACAATCATAGCGGAAGTCTAAATTTAATATAACATCAGAATATAAAATCCGAAGTGGAATACATACATATGTCTAAATAGCCTCTAATCATGACGAGTTGATGGGACAAGACCCCAACTAACTCAATAATACTAAAACTGAAATACATAAAGAAAAGATGGATAGTCTAGTCCTTGGAAGATGAGGACTCACCAAATAAGCAACGCTAACTAAGATAAGCTGATTAAGAGCGGGGCTGAAACTGAGAGTCGGGTCCTGCGGTCAGTACGTGGAATGTACCGAGTATGCAAGGTAAGTAAACTGCTAATGTAAGTGAAATTATTTAAAGACAATTCATCAAATAAAACATAACGTCAGAAAACTAAGAGTAGGATTTGCATGCATTCTTTTTTAAATCAATACTTCTCCATTACATGATATAACATGCTTCATAACCTCATAACTAAATTGATTGACTCAAAGCTGAATTTTGACATTTATAAGTAAAAGATGAACATTAAGTCAAACCTTCTTTAGAACACACATTTACATAAATCTCATAAATAATGAATATGCATTTCTGAAATCATGAGAAACAATGGGAGACTCGTCTTTTAACCGACATACCACGATAGAGTTTACGTGATCCGACTATTACACTCAAGTGGGCAGAGCCGTCCAAAGCCTTGCCAGGGCTAAGGACACTACAATGATATCGATATCAAGCTGAAGGTCCATTCGGGCAAGGGGAAGCTCACAAGGGAATTCCCAAGTCATATAACAGTATCAACCTACGTTGGCGCGTAGTTCTGGGGCATAGGGTGATCGACCCTTAGCCCGCTAGATACTAGACTCTTCTCCCAAAAACCATGCATATGCTCTTAATCATTTTATAACGAAGCTCAACGTTGTCTATTGACAAAGCTCAATAATGAAGTAAATCCCAAATATGAAATCATGCATATGAGAAGCTATAATTCAAAACATACTACAAGTTCAAAGATAAATGGGGAGTCATTACTCCAAAACCATGTGGTAAGCTTAACTTAGAGACAATACATCATACATACTTGACATAAAGGCCTTGCCCAACAATTTATCATGCTTGGAACTTCTCAAATACTTTTTGAAAACAATATCATAATCATGGGTAGCTTTGAAACGTGCTTTTCATCATCATATCTCATCATTATCATACTTTCATAACAAATCTCTTCTTTTAGGTACTTCTTATCAATGGGCCTTAAATTTCATAAAAACTAGAAAACATAATTTTCGATTGAAAACAATTTAAAATATGCTCATGCTTCATACTTCAATCATGGAAACACAATTTAATCATACCCATATNATCATACCCATATATAGAAATTGAAGATTCATGCATTTGAGTAAAAACCCCATAACTTGATCATAGGAAATTCTCATACTTAGATAGAAATTGGGCATGGGTGTGGAAGAAAACACCCACTCATAACCCTACATACCTGGAAGGGATTGATTCCACCATTTCTTTTATTGCCCAAGATGAAATTTGGATGGAAACCTTGGAACTAGCTCTAGATCACCTCCTCAACCTCTCAAGTTTGCACGCATGGAAAAAAATAACTTAGAATAGGTTTTCCCCTTCTGAAACCCACTAAAATGAACCTTAAACGACTTAGTTTAGGCTTTAGTAATTACGAAAAGGCCCTTACTAATTTCGCAGGAAAAGACTGCCAGGCGGTCCTAACGGACGACCTGACAACTCGTTGCTAGAGGGCAAGACTCGTTATACTGATCATCAAGTGTAATGCCTTATTTGTTCTCCTGGGCTCGTAATGTGTCACTTCACGGCTCTTTATGGGTAACCACGCCTCGTGTTCACAACTCGTTAAGTACATTGTCCCATTTCCGAACTTTGGACTCCAAGCCTGCCAATGACTCACCCCACGAATCGTTAAGGTTGACAACGACTTGTGGGGACTCCCATCAGGTACACTGCCCAGGTTTCCTTTTCCCAACTATGATTCCTTCCTCATGTGTCACCTAAAGACTAGTGGGCTGTCCTCAAGAGTCGTGAGACGACTCGTCCTGAGGCTGCAAAAAAAGTTTCCACTTTTTTCCCATTTCAACTCCCGGGTCCGATATTTGAGAAAACTTTCATGTTACTTTCTGCCCCTTCATTCTACTTACTTTCAGTCTCTAACAACTTATCTACTGCCTTACATATTCGGTACATATTGTATTGACGCCCAATCATGGGGCGCTGCATTACTTGCCTACAAGTTTTGACAGACAAAGTTTAGGATCTTCAGTAGCAGTTGTTCAGAGTCAGCAGCTTGGCCAGCTCCTTTCATTGGGAGTTTCCAGGTTGTAGAGATTATAGTCTTCCATTTATATAGCATTTGGGTAGGCGAGGACCCTATCCCAACCACTATTTATATTCTTAGAGGCTTGTAGACTACAGCATCCAGTTAGTTAGTTGTTGTTGGCCGTGTGGGGCCCATGTATGTCTTATTTATGTGTCAGCCATGTGAGGCCTAGTATAGCTGCTTATTTTCCTTTCTGTTATAACTAGATAGTGTGGTGGTCTTGTCAGCTCGCATAAGATCCCTATTTATGCATGTTGGCTAGGTTAGCTATTTCCTTTTACGGGTAGCTATGCGGCCTTGTCATCCGAAGGCTGTGTTTACAGCCGAGATATAGCTCATTGTTTCCTTGATTTGAAGAGCACGTGTGCACCAGAAGTGCATAAGCTAGTCAGGTCAGTTTAGATCCCAGAATGGCACCAGGTTCCATTCATGCCTCCCAACGTGGGGCGTGACAGATAAAATATTATTGTGATTGTGGTTGGCTTTCATAAGCATGGTAACCCCTTTGTTATTTACTCTTTTTTCTTTTGGATCTAGAGTAGTTTTCATTAGCCTATAATATGCTCTCTATATTATGGCTATTTCTCTTGTATTTGCGTTACTATTTATGATTTTGTTTTAACATTTAATGCAAAGGTATCCATAACATTTTGATCATTATTATCTATAGAAAAATTGGAATAACAATTAAAATATACCAGGCCATTAGCTAGATTACTTTGTAATACTGCTAACAATGAATCATCAAAGTTTAGTGGCCTATTATCTCTTAATAAAAGACATATAGGTACCTCTAAACCTAATCGGTACAACGGTTTAACTGTGACTTAGACAAGTCCTATGTGAAGAAACTTGTAATTTTTTCTATATTTGTTGAAGACCGACTTAGACAAGTCCTATGTGAAGAAACTTGTAGTTTTTTGTATATTTGTTGATGTCTTCAGCTGCTAATAATTTAATAGTCTCAATAGACTTATTAATAGTGATTGTAGATTCATAGGTTTTAATATTATAACTTTTTATAAAGTTAAAGTGTCAAGTTTTATAAACCTTTTCAAAATGTTCTTCTGGAATATTTCAATTTTGTAAATCACTTTCTACTTTAGCTATTTTAGTCGTTATAGCAGAAATTTTCACACTATTTATTATGTTTTGATTTTCAGAGGTATCCATTAAAACTGTGCAAATAGTTTTAATTGAGTAATTAATATATCAGTTAATTGTCTACTTTGTATAGATAAATTATGATTAATATAACATAATTTATTATACAATCTGACCTGATTCTCAAGAATTAATTTTCTAGTTATCTCTTTAGAATAATTGTCTAGAGTTTTTGAAGGTATTAGTTTTTTATAGTAGTTTAAGTCCTTCAATATTTTTATTCTTTCTTTTTATTCTTACTTTGATATTTCAAACAGATCCATTTTCTACTATTGTAGTATTTTATTTGTTCTGTGAATGGATGTGTAAGTGTAAATTATTAATTTTTTGAATATAATATGAGGTATTCAGGGGAATGGTAGTACTATCCTAGGGTCAATATCAGCTTTTGAAACCTTCAATAATAGGCATAGAGTGTTACTATAGTGTTGAGTATGTCTTTAACAAATGCTTTAATCGCTCAGACTGCTTGAGTGGTATGCCTTCATCACTCAAGATAAAGACAACAAGGGATTTTCATATTCAAAAACCCAAGAAGAAAAGGAGGTAACTCTTGAAGACATAGAGAAAAAATTAAAAGGAGTAGATTTATTTGAAACAATTCCTAAGGTTGAATATGAACCTAGAATTACCAAAAGAACAAGTCCCACTGCTACTGAGATGCTACAAGTAAGAGACTCTTTTTGCATGATAAGATCTAATGAGGAGTTCGAACCTGACTTTGAATATTTAGATAAACTCTGGTTATTCCAGAAAATTAATTCTACAACCATCACTCAAAAGCCTCATTATTACACAAAATCAATGTATTTTGTGTGCTAAGACTTGTTATGACTGAAAATAACCTAAAAGGTATTTATACAAATATTTTGAATCTTTTCCTAAGTAAACAGGGAAAACTGCTGAACTATCGCCGACTTCACCTACGACCTGTAACAAGATTGTACGGGTCGTACCTTGACTCATACGTTGGGTGGCATCTGCTGAATCTGGCTAAGTGTTGGGAACTGGTACGACTCGTAACATGAACCTACGAGTCATACAATTAGTCGTGGTTTGATACTAAGAATTTTGACAATCTTCTTAACTTTCTCACGGATGGCTTGGTACAACTCGTACCTCACTTCTATGACCCATAACTCTTTCTCGTACCTTGAGACCTGCCAGTCTTCACTTCTTCTGAACTTTTCCATGGCTCCTTGATACGGGTCATAGGTAGATCTCATAATTAGTGGCTGTTATCCCTACTAGGAGACTTGGCCTGTGCAAATCTTCTAAAGTTTTCTATGACTGCTATGGCATGGCTCATACCAAGATGGTACAACTCGTACCATGAGCCATAAGTTGCCTTTGCCTCAACACTTTTGGCCTAGATCTTTCCATGCCTCTATAACTAGTTGGACGTCATCAGGGGATGGTTAAGGTCTTGGAACATGGAAAATAGGCTAAGGGGATGATAGGAGGTTGTGAAATAAACTAAGTATGGAATTGGGCCTTTTTGGTAGCTACTAGACTGGGGGACCGCTGCAGCGGTGGGATTCCCGCTGCAGTGAGACCGTGATAGCGATTGGAGTCCCACCGTGGCAAATGGTGGAATAATCGCTGGAAACGCCGCAGCGATCCTATGGCCGCTGTAGTGGGTCTGCTACAGTGGATGTGACCGCTGCAGTGGACGAAGGGGGTCATAAAGTGGGTTTAAGTGGGATTTCTAAGATTAAGTGCCATTATTTTCTAAAAATGAGAAAGAGCAAGGTTGAGTACGATTTCTTCCCCAGAGCTGGAAGTGGTGGTGAAAAGGTAAGTTTATTGTCCCCTAGTCCCTTTAATGGGTGTTGTTTATCATAAAAGCTAAGGGGGACCCATTAATGGTGAAAATTCTGAACTAGAAAATCCTAGGTTGATGAACTAGGGCTGAGATTAAGGGGGATTATGAGAGGTTTTGATTGTTGAATTTCGAGTAATGTTTACTTCCAAAGGTTCCTCTTTCTAATGTTGATGGGTTAGACAAGGTAGGGAGCTAGAACTAGGTGGAGGGGAAGGGTTTTCTATCAATTTTCCTTGAAAAGAGAAGGGTTTGATCGAATTAGGCCCTATCTTGATGAGTGATTAATTAATGATTATATGTGTGTAGATTTCAAAAAATCCGAAGCATTGAGGAAGGGCAAAGCTCTTGTAGAGTAGCGAAGTCGATAACTTCAAGTAATCGAGGTAGGTTATGATTAGAGGGTTAGACCCTTCTTAATGATTTGTATGCAAGGTGATAATTGTATGTGACTGGTCTTCAAATATCCCTTCTTAATGATTTGTATGCAAGGTGATAATTGTATGATTACCATGTTGATAGAAAGTCAAGATTAATATGTTGTTAAGTTTATGAGAAATTGTGAAGTGAACTATGTTCGAGCCAAACTACACGCAAGTGCACGTGGTCGTACAAGTAGTAAAGTGGCTTTATTTCAAGCCAAGTATCGATCCCACAGGGACTGAACTACGGTAGTAATTAACCTAAGTGTTAGCGAACGATATCTCTATGAATGTAGACAACCAAACAAATAATGTTTTATGAGTTAAGATTACTAAGTAATAAGAATCTAAGTAAAGATTATGATTTGAAATATAAACAATAACGAGGAACAAGGCGAGGTTAGGCAAGCATGCGGGGATGTAATTTCTTAATTCAAATCGGTCAATCTTCTCTTCGGTTGCTAATTCAGTGTATCTGTATAGTTGGATCTTTAGACTCTAATCAATTAAGAATCATGAGACCTTATTCTACATTCTGTGATATAAGAACCTCATGCTCTAGCCATACATAACCGATTCCATAAATGACTAATAAGACTTTTCGATATATATTTCTATTCGAACGTAAATCTTTTTTCTCAATTTTCTCAACTAAGAAAAGATCATATCCTACCAATTCACATCTGTCCAATTACTTTCCTTTTCAGAATCAAAATTGGATTTCTAAGATATACACTAACATTGGCCAAACATTAATGCAGTAAAAACAAGAATTGATTGAACAACCATTAAAGAAAAGATGAAAACTGAAATGATTAATAATTACATTCCTCTACAATTATTCTTAACCTAAGCAAGAGGTGAATTGGACACTCATATGTGGATTAAACATCTTCAAATAAGTAGAATTCATACAAGCAATTGAAATTAAAGAGAAAAAGGAAGAGAATTAACCCTAGATTTTTCGTCCTCTCAACTGCCTGCTACCCACGTTCTTGCTCAAAAAAGTCAGAATGTTTAAAATATAACCTAAGTGTGCTATTTATACTATTGGAAATTTTTTCCGAAATAACAAGCAACGTGGCACGGAGTGTATCGCGGAGCACTGCCTTCGTGCCATAGTGCTATCGCGGACACCCACTTGAATTTGGCTCCCAGGTAAATGCACCTCCGCGTGGCATGACATGTATCGCGGAGCCTTGCCTCCGTGCCACGGAGGTAACGCGAACCTCCACTGGAATTTGACACAATTTATTGTTCCCAGGCAGAATGCCTCCGCGATGGTAGCATGCCACGGCGCCATCGCGAAGCCCCTATTTTTGCCAACTTCCCTTGTCAACTTCCACTTCTTGCTTCCGAGTCCATCCCCGCACTTCACCAACTTGTAGATTAGCTTCCAAAATTTCCT
>JACEIK010013692.1:14539-24657 GCA_018107945.1 Datura stramonium
GTGATTTCAAAACAAGGAAAAAGGGGTTAATTTTACCTTGCATTATTCAAAATGGGATAATTTTTCTTTGTTCTTTTTATTATTTCTTCTTTTTTTTTTTTGAAGGGGGGAGAATGTGAAAATGAGATATATAATAAGATAAAAAAATAAGTAGTATAAACATCTTTTATTTTAAAAAATAAAAAAAAAGATGGCATATAATTTCCTTTTTCTTCAAGTCCCGTTCACACTAGGTATGGGTTATTATTTCAGAACATGATTTCATGTATTTTTTCTTACTAATTCTAGACATGATATGAAGAAATCAATTCAATTATATTTTGATACGCTTTATTACTTATTTAAAAAAAATTCAACTTTCAGAAGAGGGGCAATATAATAGTTTTGAAAATAAATAATAGAATAAATACTTAGTTGAAAAGTTATGTTGGTAATTAACCTTTATATTTTATAAAATTGGCATCGTATAAAAGATAGAATTTAAAATAATTAAATTAATCTCATAATCTCAATATAAAATATTACTTAAATCTTTAAAATTAAGAACACTTGTCCTGAACTTTAAACGGATGGCAAAATTATCTCATTTCAAATAGTTCAAGGTAAGAATTGATTCATTTTTCTTTGTTTTGGAACAACCTTTAAAAAAAAGGTATTTCTTTAAAAAAATTTGAATAGTTGAAAGATATTTTTGATCCAAAAATATAAAGGTCAAGGCATTTTAATCAAAAAATATAACGGCGGATAAATTTGATCTATTTTAAATAGTTCGAGAGTATTTTTATCTTTTTTTACACTTTTTCCTTGTAAGATTAATTAACATTTTTTCCTCCATCAGTTGTTAAGCTTATTATGAGCTGTGTTACTAGAGGTAATTTCTCTATCATTTGAAATGAAAATATCTGCTTTTAAAATTGATAGAAAACTTAGGCAGGATTCCCTTCATCACCTTAACTTTTTGTGTAATGTACAAAAAGTTGTCAAAATATGATCATCACGAGAAATTTAAATAGAATTGAATCGATCTTAATGCTTATTGAGGGGGACCTAGTATTACTGACTTATTTCTTGCAAATGATCTCATTTTTTCTGTAAGAACTCTGAAAAAATTGTGTGATTACACCCTGTGAACTCACTGTTATGATTATCAATGAGCAGAAGAGAGAGACATTTATGAAACTAGATCCCTCGAAGTACAATAGGGATCCTTCTACAGATGATCAGAATTTTTTGGATCGTTATCATGAGATGTTCCACAACTTAGTCTTAGAGAGTCTAACAAGATAGTTTTCACTGCTTTTTAGTTAGAGCACTCGGACAGACAGTGGTGGCCATCGCCCATTGGAGCATGTATGTGTTGGGATGTTAAGGTGTGAATGGAAAATGAGAAAAGATATCTTTTGAATTTCACCAAAAGGAACCTTTTTAGTTTGTCACCTCTCCATCTCACCCTTCCGTTTTTTATAAATTCAGAGGTCTTTCCTAAGATTTTACAGATTGAGATACAGAAAGTACTCTTCTTCTTCCCTTATTTTTGCACTGTTTATAAAAATAAAGTAAGTGTCATGTGATCTGCTCCGTTTGTTGAGTTCAGTGGAGTTGTGTAGTTTGTATTGCCGCTATTACATAAATATTTTTTCGTTCTATCCCGGGAGGAAGTAACCCAAATTCTTGGCAACTTTGAGGGGTTATAATTCTTCAAGGACATACAAGCAACTTGAGGGCTTGGAAAAATTTTCTACTTCTTCTACATTTCTGATTATTTTTTTCCTATTTTTTTTATTATAAATAGAAACTTATTTATACAATTACTATACGGAACACAGAAAATAACAATCTTGAGGAATGATAAATTTTAATTTTTGTGTTCATCTCCTTTTTATTTTTTGGAGATTAAAGCCTTTATGGCTTTCTACTTCAATGCTGGAGATTAAAATCTGCATGATTTTCTACTTTGATTTAATATTTGATTTGAAGATATAAAACCTTCACCAGTTTATTAAATTGTTTGTATCAGAGATTATTATTTTGATTAGAAGATATAAAAATTTTGTCCTTTATTAAATCTAATTAAGGAAACAGAGATAAAAATCTGTTATGATGGTGATGGAAAGAAAAGCAATGTTGAAGGCCATCAGATCTTCTACTGAGTTTAACCAGTCGTGTCTTCTAGTTTTGGTTACATTGTCAAGCTTGTGTATCACACATGAATTTCTAAGGTAAACTTCTAGAAAAAAAAAATTATCGTGGCCTTGAAATAGATATTATAATGATGGCAACTGTCAATGTTTGATAAGTGAATCCAATGAGTCTATACTTTTGTCAAAGCTCTTGTCATCTTTAGTATTCTTGATTATATATTTATTATTTATATAAGGAAATTGCAACCAACAGAAAGGAGAATGGAAATGGAGAATATGACAATTTTATAACGAGGCCGCTAATATTTTCTAACTGCCCTTATGTGTTGCAAAATATTTCGTGGCTTTTCAGTAGATTGTTTTGAATCATATCTGTCAATTTAAAAATTAAAAAAAAAAATTATTTATGCCTCTAAGAAAGCAGAGGCACCAATGAATCTCTCAAATGTAAAATTCAAAGCAAGGGGTGAAGAAGAATGTGGTAGGTTCTATCTTCTTCACTCTACTCATTTCATTTATGAAATAAATATATTTTATATATATTAGGGTAGATACTTGAATATCTTAAAGTATATTTTATTTACTTGCTATAAAATTAGTCACAATTTGTTAGCATGCATGAAATCTGTGGAGTATCATTTTTAAGGTAGTAAGGCGTGAACTAACCTTATATTAATACTTAAAAATTATTTTTGAGACCATAAAAATTATATGTATATATCTTTTTGGGTCACCAAAGATATACATATGATAGTTTAGTAAGAACAAGAGATTAAACTATTAAAATATCTTGTTGATAAGTTTTGGTTTACTCAAGAACTTGTGGGGAAAGTGATTTCTATGCTAACTGAATACTCAATCGAATTTTCCATAGAAAAATATAATTCAATTCATATGAAAAATGAAAAAGAAGAAAAATCCAAATTGAAATACTTCAAGTGTGGGAGTATTTGGCTAAAGTGCAAGTTTCTAAATCTAAAAGGGTAAAAATATGATTGAAAACTATGGGTTGTATTTTCATGCATATTCCACCAATAATAAATTACATCAATTTCTGGTTCAAAAATTATTAAATTTTGGCATTCAGATTAGTAGATTGATAGAATCAGACAATGCTAATCTATTGACATTATGTCCTTTGTGGAAATTGATACCGTAGTTTGTGAAGTTTTCACATAATTCTTTCTATCTAGGTAAGGACTAGTTAATCGAATTATTCATTTGATGGTTGATCATATGACTTTTTATTAAAGATCGTGTTCTTCAATTTCGTGAAGGGATATCACTTAAAATATATGTTATGTTCTTTCATGAAAGGATGTCACTTGAAAGGTTGTGACTTTTTATCATAAGATGTGTTTGTTGAAAGACGACCCTTTGTAAAGACATGATGGTTCACTGAACATATAAGTTCATTGATTTATGAAGCGAAAGATCAACTAATAAAAATTCTAACAAGTTGGATTTTCACATTGGTGAATGTGCTATTAGTTGGGTATTAAATAAGTAGACTTACAATAGGTGAAATGGTTGAGAAATATATTATTAAAAGGTTATGGCCTCAACTGATGCCATCGATCTACATGTATTGGTATAATGACATCACTTTAAGTGTAGTCACCAGTCTACAATGTATCCTAATTTTTATATTGTGATTTGCACTATGATAAATATTTCGTAGTTAATTGAGGGATATAATAATGCAAATTGAATTATTGGATCAATTAACAGCTTTAAACAAGACAGGTGAAAAAGTTGAATAACTCCAGAATGACCCAAATCGTGGACACCGATAACATATATTGCGATAGTCAAATGACAATAGAAAAGGCTGGGAGTAGGGTAGCCATGTTATGGTATATATCGAATACCATACTGAAATCAAAGTTTTTGATACTGTAATTTTGACATTATGATATTTGGTATTTATAAAAATATACTAAAATACCGAATACCCTTCCGAAGTATATAGGTACATATATAATTCATACATATTATTATTATTATAATACTACAAACTATATAAAATAGGATTAGTACACAACTAGTTATTTTGACATCGAAAATCTGACTACTCTATCTTGATTGAAATATTTTTCGTGTGCATGTAATAGATTCAAGAAGAAATTTTTTTGTACTTTCTTTTTAATATATTTACAATGTAAGATGTTAGTATGATGTAATTGTGACATTTCTTGAAAAGCCGAAATCACAATTCTCTATTGTACGAGTATATGTAAGTCGAAGTCGAATAAACTATGGTTATCGATTTATCGTACTGTAAAATACCGAAATTAAACTTTAAAATAACGAACCATACTAAATTATTTTGGTATGGTAATGATATATTATTTTTAAAAACCGAATATCAAAATTATCATACCGAAGTTTTAAATACCGTACCGTAACATACCATGCGTACTCCTAGCTGGCAACATTATGTATAATGGTAAATATTGTCATATACGATGAATATGCAATACTGTTAGACAACTAATCTCTAGTGAAATTATCACAATTGACTATACAAAGTCAAAGAATAATGTATCGGATCCACTTAAAAAAGGCCTAATTAGTGAGGTAGTTGAGAAATCATCGAAGGGAATGAGACTATGATCGAGGGAAAGTCAACATGACAGTAATTCTACCTAGAAGACTGAAGATCCCAATATCTAGGTTCAAGGAGAAAAACAAAGTTACGATTGACAGTTCAATATTGTCAAAATAAAATATTGATCCTTTCTCATGATGAAGACAATGTTGTTGTCCTCCTGTGTTAATAATAAATAAATATTCGAGACCACAAAATTCACTGTGTGTCCTTAAGGAATTTAATCCCCTCACTATACTTGAGGTTTTGAATTACTTCCTCCCAGGATAAAATGGATATACTTGTTATGGTGTAGCAGTACCTCAAACACCAAAAAACTTCGTCGAACTCTAAGAGCAGTAACAAATCACAAAAGAAACTCTATTTTATTTGTTCGAAAATATTCAGAATGTTTGAAAATTTACTATCATAAATGAAGGCAAAAGACTTTTATTTATAGTAAAACTAAAGTGGTGTGAAAACATCTGTTCAGATGGTATTTGTTCGGAATGACAATCGTTGGAAAAGAAAATATTTCGGCTTGACTTGCACTGCACTTGCATTTCTCTGGTGAGGACGTGGGGCACGCAGATGCAACACAAGTCCAAGAATACTCCTACTAAGAATTTCTGCGTGGCACCTATATTTCGTAGGTGAGGACTTGCGGCACGCAGATGCAATGTAGGTCCTTTGACAGATTGCGCAAAAAGTCAACTCGAATTTTAAATAAATTTGATCTAAAAAATATATCAATCAATTAGATCATTTGACGAAATTCAAATTCAAATTCAAATCCAAATCCGAAGCCGAGCATCAAACTTTTTCCTTTTTCCTACCAATATGGGACAAAGTTTCTTTTACAAAAGGAACTTAAAGGAATTTTTTCAACTTTCTCTTCTCTCTAATTTATTTCTCTTCATTTCCTAATTCACACCCAACACTTAACTCCAACAATCCCCCACATAAATAGGGAATGTCTATATGAAAATTTTAATGCGAACAAACTGTGTCATTTGTAAATAAGAATTAATTGCATCTGGAAAAGCAGGTTTCCCTTTGAACTTTTCATAGTGAACATATATCGGATATACTCGATCAATAGGTAAATTAGATATATTTGAACCATTGAGCTTTAATGTATACCTAGACAACATAAGACATACAATAAATCCTTTAAACATCTTAGGTTCTCATTATTTTATTTATTTTAGCCATGAACACTACCTGATTTCATAAGTGCGTAGAGAATTGGCCTTACAGAATTCTCCTTGAAGCAGCTTATATTTCACACTTATATAGGTGATTTCTAAATGTGTTATCACGTAGATACACTATTTGACATATCCTGTGCCAAACTTAGAAATCATTAAAAAACTTTTAATTCTTTATCCTTATTACTAAACATTGTCTCATCACGAGAATAGACCAAAAGTTATTTTTACAATGTTGAACCGTCATCAATGACTTTGTTTGATCTCCTTGAACCTAGATCTTGGGATCTCCAATCTTCTAGGTAAGGTTATCGCCATGATGACTTGTCCTCGTCCATAGTCTCATTCCCTTTGATGATCTTTTAACCGTCTCTCTAAATAGGCCTTTTGTAAATGGATCCGACACATTATCTCTTGACTTTACATAGTCAATTGTGATAATATCACTAGAGAGTAGTTGTTTAATGGTGTTATGTCTTCATCATATGTGATGAGATTTCCCGTTATAAATTCCTCTCCTAGCCTTTCCGATTGTTTCTTGGCTATCGCAATGTATACATATTGGAGCCAATGGTTTGAGCCAGAATGGAATGTCTTCTAGAAAATTCATGAGCCATTCAACTTCTTCACCATCCTTGTCTAAAGCTATAAATTCAGACTCCATTATAGAGCGAGCAATACATGTTTGTTTGGATGACTTTCAAGACACTGCTCCTCCACCGATGGTAAAAATATATCCGCTTGTGGATTTGGTGTCAGTTGACCTAGTGATCCAATTTGTATCACAGTATCCTTCAATAACTACTTGATACTTGTTGTAGTGTAAAGAAAAGTTTTGAGTAAGTTTTAAATACCTCAAAACTCACTTCATATCCATTCAATGATTCTGATTGGGATTACTTGTGCATTGACTAAGTTTAGTTACAACACAAGCTATATCTGGTCGTGTACAGTTCATGATGTACACATCAGACTTCCCAATATTCTTGTATAATCCAATTGAGATTTACTTTCACCTTTGTTCTTAGCAAGAACAAGACTCACATCAATTGGTGTCTTTCCAATTTTGAAATTCAAATACTTCAATTTTTCAAGTATTGTTTGGATATAATGAAACTAAGACAATGCTAGACCTTGAGGAATTTTGTGGATCTTAATACCCAATATCAAATCAGCAACTCCTAAATCTTTCATCTCAAATTTACTAGCAAGCATACGCTTGTTAGCATTTATGTTAGCAATGTCGTTATTCATTGTCAATATGTCATCCACATATAGACAAATAATGATAACTTGTTTTTGAGTGTTCTTAATGTAAATGCATTTGTCGCACTTATTAATCTTGAAATCATTTGATAATATTATCTGGTCAAATTTTGCATGCCATTGCTTTGGGCTTGTTTTAGTTTGTATAAAGACTTTTCAAGTTGGCGCACCTTCTTTTCATTTTCAGGAACTACAATTTTCAGGAACTACAAACCCTTCAGGTTGTTCCATGTAAATTTCTTCCTCTAAATATCCATTTAAAAAGGATGTTTTCACATCCATTTGATTGATTTCAAGATCATATACGGCGGCTAATGCTATTAACACCCGAATAAATGTAATTTTGATTACTGCCGAGTATGTATCAAAGTAATCAAGCCCTTTTTTTGTATAAATCTTTTGACTACAAGTCTTGCTTTGTATTTATTAATAGTTTCATCATCTTTAACTTTTCTTTTGAAAATTCATTTGCAATCTAAAAGTTTGTTTCCTGGAGGAAGGTCAACCAATTCTCATGTATGGTTATTCATTATGGATTCAAGTCACTATTGACTGCCTCTTTCCAATATTGAGCTTCCGACGAAGTTATAGCTTCTTGAAAAGTTCGAGGCTCATTTTTCAATAAAAATATTAAAAAATTTGGTCCATAAAAAGTAGAAGTCCTTTGACGTTTGCTACGTCATGAATTATCCTTATTAGGAATATTTTTCTTTATCTCTTCCCGATGTCATTTAGATAATTTGCTAGAAGACTCACATTTCTATTTATACGGATATATATATATATATATATATTCAAAAAATTCAGCATTGTCTGATTTCATTACCGTATTAACATGAATATCAGGATTTTCTGATTTATGAACCAGAAATCGATATGCTTTACTATTTGTAGCATATCATATGAAAACATAATCAACAGTTTTAGGTCATATCTTATCCTTTTTGGGTTTAGGAACTTGTACCTTAGCCAAACATCCCCACACTTTTAAGTATTCATGGTTAGGCTTTCTTCCTTTTCATTTTTCATATGGAATGGATTGTGTTTTTCTATAGGACACTCGATTGAATATTTTGCTAGCCGTAAGGATAGCATCCCTCCACAAGTTCTGGGGTAAACCAGAACTTATCAATAAGGCATTCATCATCTCCTTTAATGTTCTATTTTTTTCCTCAATCTAGTTAGATTGTATCGAGTGAGGGGCAGTTGTATGGCGAATAATGTCATATTTCAAATATATTTCTTCAAAAGGAAATTCATATTTGCCGCCCCTATCACTCCTTATCATTTTGATCTTCTTGTTAAGTTATGTTTCAACTTCACTTTTATATTGTTTGAATGCTTCAATTGCTTCATCTTTACTTTTGAGTAAGTAAACATAGCAGTATCATGTACTATCATCAATAAAAGTTATGAAATACTTATTTCACGACGAGATGGTATTGACATCATGTCACAAATATGTGAGTGAATTAAGTCTAAGAGACTTGAATTCCTTTCAATTGACTTATAAGGATGTTTAACATATTTAGATTCAACACATATTTGACATTTTGATTGACTGCATTCAAATTTTGGCAATAATTTCAAATTGATCATTTTATGCAAGATTTTATAATTGACATGTCCCAAACGTGAACGCCATAAATTATTTGACTCAAGCAAGTAAGAAGAAGCTGAAATTTTATTGCTCTTAACAACAAAAGAATTTAGTTTGAAAAGGTCCTCGGTTAGGTAAACTTTTTTCTACATATACATCATTCTTATTACAATTTATTTAAAAAAAGCACGCGCTTAAACCCGTTCTTGATGTGAAGTCCAGCAGAAATTAAGTTCTTCCTCATTTATGGAACATGATATACACTATTCAGAGTCATATGACCTTGCCAGATGTCATTTACAGAAATTATTTTTCATAGCTTTCAACCTTGGCTGTCGAAGAGTTTTCCATAATAATGGTCTCATTGGTTCCAGCAGGGGTACAATAAGAAAATGCTTCTCTAACATCACAGACATGTCGGGTGACTCTAGAGTCAAGCCACCACTCTGTGGGGTTTCCCACTAGGTTGCATTCAGTTACCATAGAACACAACTCATCAATCTCCACGGTTCCTTCAACCATGTTAGCTTGACCCTTTTTCTTCTCTTACTTTGGAGCATGACATTCACCAGCTTTGTGTCCAATATTTTCACAGTTGTAGCAATTTCCTTTGAATTTCCTCTTGATACGATAACTCTTTGGTATAAAAGGCTTTTCCCTCTTTTTTAGATTAGTTGGAGCAGTCTCAATAATATTTATCCCCATAATTGTTGAGTTTCCCCATACCTTCCTTTAAGCAATTTATCTTTTTCGATTTTCAATCGAGTGATTATATCTTCAAGATTCATCTCCTTGTACTTATGCTTCAAATAATTTTGAAAGTCCCATCATGAAGGAGGTAGCTTTTCAATCATGGATACAACTTGAAAAGTTTCATTAATGACCAAACCTTCAATGAAAAACTCAAAATTAGCACCATAGTTAATTGTTATACCCCGTAAGTTTCTAACATTTAGTTGGCCTATTCATATATTAGTCAAGAGTTTTAGAATTCGGCGCGTACAAGAAAGGGGCCCGGGAAAAGGTCGAACGAGCGTGAAATCAGAGAATCGAGGGAGAAAACCGGAGCAGGCTGCAACAGGGTCAGCGTGCCACGGACTCCCTCCCTCCGCGTTGGGCGTCGTGGAATGCCCGTGAATTGGCGTGACGGCACGGACCCCGTGTCCACTGCCCAAGTATATGTACATATATAGATATATACATATATATATATATATTGTTACACCCCGTAAAATTCCCGACACATAGATGGCCTATTCGCATGTTGGTTAAGAGTTTTAGAATGCCATACATGCTAGAAAAAGGCCCGG
>JACEIK010013693.1:7585-24651 GCA_018107945.1 Datura stramonium
CAGCAACTCGACAATTAGAAGCTCACAACATAAGAAACCATTTCCAAGCTTGGACTATAAGGAAATTTGACCTATGCATACAATTTCTTACTTGGGATTTTTTTTTCACCACTGGATAGAGCTTTTAATTCTGTGAATTTTGAAAAAAAAAGTGAGGTGAAATGGAGTAGAAATGAGCTTTTAGCTCAAAATTACTTCATATAGGCAAGCTGGGCGGTGCCCGCGTGCGGCGCCCGTGCGACGTGCCCTCGCGCGCGCCTGCTACCTTCCTGTCTCGGCGCCCGCGCGCATGGGCGCTTTTCTAGCCGACGGTGCTGTCTTCAAACGAGCATAACTTTTTACCCCGAACTCCAATTGATCATAGGACTTCTGAATCATTACATATTTGGAGATATGTCCATTTAAAGTTGACCCTTATTTACAAACTTCACATACTCTTCGCTTTTCCCTTTGCACATGTTTCCCTCCTCGCCTATGTACAACATACAACCCATAATCCCCTTATTATGACATATAACCATCAAATAATCATAAAAAAATATCTGGGGTATAACAACATAGTTGCCTATTAGTTGTAACTACCAGCGAAGTTGGCTTGGGTACATCCTGTTTTCCATCTATCATTGTTAAAGAAGTGTGTTGCTGATCCGACTTTTGTTGTTCTAGTGGAGAGCATAGGTGTGAAGGATAGTCTTAGCTATGATGATGTTCTAGTTCAGATCCTTGATCGTCAGGTCAGATAATCAGGAACAAATAAGTAGCTTCGGTGAAAGTCTTGTGGAGGAATCAACACGTTTAAGGAGCTACATGGGAGGCTGAAGTAGATATGATTGTTAGATACCCGCATTTATTCTCTTTCAACTCAATTCCAGCACGAGGTATAAGTTTCCTCCTTGGTACCATATTTAGTTTCATGTCAAGTTCATGTCTATTAGTCCCTTTCATGTCAGTGCATGTATGTGTGATTTATGAATCCAATTCATGTATATCAGTCCGGAGACAATCACTCCATCAGTTTTCAGCTTTAGATGTTCAGTATTTGGAATTGCAGTTCCTTCGCCATCTATTCAATATATTTACCCACATTCGGGGATGAATGTTCCCAAAGGGGATATATTGTAATGACCAGGAAGTCCCTAAGATTAGACCCGAGGGTTGAAATGGAGAAAATAGAAAAATCTGCACTAGGTTACAGAACGAGTTGTCCAGTGACTCGTGGTGTGACATAACGGGTCGTTAGGTGACCCTTTAGGAGGAGCATAGTTTCAAAGAAGTATTACCATTGACGATGAGTCGAGGAACGACTCATAACATGACTCAATGAGTCATTAGTGAGCTCGTCATGAGTGCGCAGAGGAAGTACAAACTAAGAGATCTAACGTGTTAAGAAACAAGTAGTTGTACACCTAATGACTCATCAAGTGACCCGTGGGGTGAGAAAGTTTAGTAAATGAGGATTTTTCCAGTGAGATAATGAGAGAGGACCATGAGTCATTAGTAGACCCAAAGAATCGCTAAGTCCGTCTTGGCGACTGGTAGTGTCACTTTTCCTGTGAATTTAGTAAGGGTGTTTTCGTAAATTCTATACCCCTAAGCCCTAAACTACATCGTTTATGCTCTGTTAGGAGGGTCTCAAGAGGGGTTAAGACTATTCTAACCATTCCTATCACATGCATGCAAGCCTAGTGTCACGCCCCGAGTCTACACCCTAGACGTAACACGGTACTTGAGGCCACAAGTGACCCCCAATCAACCCTTGAACTATCATTCAATAGCATTCAGAGTATACATGCACAACGGAACTTAAAATAATATCATAAAAATATTTAAGAAAGACAAGTTTGAAAGTAAAATGTCCAAATATTTAAATAACACTGAATAAACTGAAACTTATGTCTAAAACCATCAAGCTGAGGAGTTATTGGGACAAACCCCCATAAAACTCTAAGTCCAAACAAACTAATATGAAACTCAAGAAATAAGTTATGCCCTCAAATGATGAGGACTCAAACTTCGACTTCTTGGGAAGAATACTCAAAACTGTGACAGTTATCTGTGCTGAGCCTGAGAACCAACATAAAAGTATGCATAAGTAATTTGAATGTACTGATTATGTGAGAGAAACATAACCCAAGATAAGCAATACAATACTTAATTTAGAAAACATGCAAGACCCATCTAAAGCTGCTGAACTGAGTACTGATATAATGTGATGGTCTAAAGACCCCGCCTGACTGTCAGGCATGCTCTAAGTCTGATTCTAACCTAAACTAAGCTAAACAGAACTAAACTGGATTGATCTATACTGAATTGGACTGAACTAGACTGACTAGTGGGGGAGTCTCCAACCGACATATAACCACGTGAGCTAGACATGGAGTCCGATGTATACACCCCACCGGGAGGACCCAATATACCTTGTTAGGGTATGAAGGCATGAACTGTGTGATCACAAAAGTCTGGGGCCAAACAGGCCAATAAGATGAAACTGAATCCTACATTGGCAATGTAGTACTGGGAACCTGGGTTCGCTGGAACCCCGATCCGCTCGGTGTTAAGTCCTACTCCTACTGAAAATACTATTCTGAACTACTAAACTGAAAGTTCGAAACTGGGGTCCATGACTAGTCAGAGATGCATAACTGAAAGTACCCTGAGAGTTTTATTGGACCAGATGCTAAAATTGGATTCTAAGACTGGTTAGAGCTGCTTATCTGCAAGTGTCGTAACCGTCGAAAGAACAATTGATGCTGAACTTGGGTCCTCGGGTAGGTCAGAGCTACAACTGGAACGTCATGACTGCCTAATGGACCAATTAATCTGAGTTCTGAGTCTGATTCTAATAACTCAAAGGCACTACTGATGCCTCGGGGAAATCTAAAGTTAAACTGGGCGATTGACAATTTCTGAATAGTTCTGAAGGAATCTTGCATTTTTTTAATAAAATGAGATACTGAGCAGCTAATAGAGATTTCAACTCATTCCGACAGCACTGGAATTTCATAGCATGATAACCACTCAAGAATTTAAGAGAAATTAACATCTAACAAGGCTAAAATCTTTCTCATACATAAGATATTTTGCTCATCGTCTATGTATTAAAATTTCAAAGAAATTCAACCCAAAACATACTTCATTCAAGTAACAGCAATTTATATGCACTGATCTTTTCTCGAAATTTTGGACTGGAATTCACAATTTCAAGATTCTAGGTAATTTTTGTACAAACTACTGGAAAATCATATCAATAATAATAGGGATATAGTTCTATAAGAAATTAACGAACAATGATGTGCAACATCTTGTACTAAAAAATTCAGGGCTAAAAAAACTAATAAAAACTAGTAGAGGTTTTTTGGGACACACGGGAAGAACAATTCCCTTATTGAATTCCCACATACCTGACGAAAATTTAAGAGAAAATTGCTTGGAAATTGAAGAAGAACTATCTGCCCTAGCTAATGCCCTGAACTTCTCTGAGAGGAACTCTGCGTACTTTTTCTTGGAAGTCTGAGTGGGGAATGAGGGAAAGAACCCATTATCCCCACTAGAACGTCTGAAACTAAAGCTAAAATGATGTGGTTTAGTGTCCAAAAGAGTAGAAAGTTTGAATTTTCCCTGAAAAATAGTTCTAGCCCCGACCACGAATCGTACCATGAGTCATACCACTAAGTCACGCTCGTGTTCATCTCTCGTGGTCACCTCCCCACTTTTTAATCTTCTGAATCTGGCCATGACTCGCATACCACGACTCGTAGTACCATCCTACGGGTCATACCATGACCCGTGACAACTAACTCTGGCACCCTTGAGAATTTCACCACGACTCCTAAGCACGAGTCGTACCTAGGCATCACTATTCGTAGTACCGCCCATGATATGACCTCAGGCTCCCGAAATTAATCACGACTCAAGTCACGAGTTGTAGGTCCTTACCACGATTCGTACCTCGAGTCTTCTTGGTGCAAAATTCCATGCTTTTCTGTAGTTTCCAACATCAATTCCCGGGTCTATTCTTAGTCCCTTCCGGGGTTTTACCATATCTCCCCCTTGGAAATATTTGTCCTCGAATGTAGGACACAAGCATAAACCAGAAACATACAATTACCATATGCAAATTCTGATCATTTAAGCCGAAAACTGACTGAATGTCTACCCCCGAAAAGAAGTACATAACTGAAGTAAATTCAGACATCCCATACATATATCATATCATAAAACAAACATGCCCGCATGAACGAAACATGAAAAACTAATTAGAGGTCTGGGGCAAAAACTGATACCTAAAACTGAAACTAGGCCAGTAGGGAACAAGTGAGGGTATTAAG
Organism: Datura stramonium; assembly: GCA_018107945.1. Taxonomy (NCBI): domain Eukaryota; kingdom Viridiplantae; phylum Streptophyta; class Magnoliopsida; order Solanales; family Solanaceae; genus Datura; species Datura stramonium. The sequence goes on from JACEIK010013693.1 coordinate 11,914, forward strand.
CCATCATATCCGCTTCAGCTTCCTACGTAACTCCCTTAACATGCTAATTTCTCCATCACACCTTTACTGAAGCTACTTCCTTGTTCCTCAATTTACAAACCTGACGTTCAAGGATCTGGACTAGTACCTCTTCATTAGTTAGACTATCCATGACTGCCACACTATCCAATGGCACCACAGAGGATGGATCTCCAATACACTTTTTCAGAAGTGAACATGGAAAACTGGGTGTACAACTACTAGTTCTGAAGGCAACTCTAGCTCATAGGCCATCTTGCCGATACACCGCAAAATTCTATAAGGTCCCACATACCAAGAATTGAGTTTCCCCTTCTTTCCGAACCTCAGTACCCCTTTCATGGGCAAAATATTTAGGTATACCCAGTCTTCAAGTACAACCTCCAATTCTCTTCTCCACACATCGACATATGATTTATGACGGCACTAGGCTATTTTTAGCCTATCTCGGATGAGATGAACTTTCTACATTGCCTCGTGAATCGAGTCTAGACCTATCAAAGTAGCTTCACTGACTTCAAACCACCCCATAGGAGATCTATACATTCTACCATACGATGCTTCAAACGGGGCCATCTGAATGCTGGAATGGAAGTTGTTGTTGTATGCAAACTCAATCAGAGGCAAATGGTCATCCCAATTACCCTTAAAATCAATTCCGCATGCTCTTAACATATCCTCCAGGGTCTGAATGGTTCGCTCAGCTTGCCCATCATTGTGTGGATGAAAAGCCATGCTAAGCTTGACCTGGGTGCCTAGTCCATTTTGAAAGGACCTCCAGAAGTGCGAGGTGAACTGTGCTCCCCTACCTGAAATGATGGACAAGGGCACCCCATGAAGTCTGACTAACTCCCGGATATAAATTTTGGCATAGTCCTCCGCTGAGTCTATGGTTTTTACTGGGAGCAAGTGAGCTGACTTGATCATCTGATCTACTACCACCAAGATTGAGTCATGTTGCCGACGAGTCCGGGGTAAACCTATAATGAAGTTCATATTTACTTCTTCCCATTTCCACGTGGGTATACTAATGTCTTAGGTCATGCCTCCTGGCCTTTGATGCTCCACCTTGACTTGCTGGCAATTCGAGCACTTAGCTACGAATTCGGCAATGTCCCTTTTCATGTCGTTCCACCAGTAAATGTCCCTCAAGTCGCGGTACATTTTAGTAGCACCCGGGTGAATGGAGTACCTCAAGTTGTGTGCTTCAGCCAATATTTGTTGTCTTAACTCACCAACATTTGGCACACACAACCTTCCCTGGTAACGGAGTAGTCCATCTCCCCCTTGGGAGAAAGCCTCAACCTCCTTTCTAAGAACCGATTCCTTGAGTTTAAATAGAATTGGATCTTCATCTTTTCTGGATTTAACTTTAACCACCAAGGAAGAATTTGACCCGCTTTGGATTACTACCCCACCTTCGGCTGAGTCTAATAGCTGCACCCCTAACCGAGCTAGTCTGTGAACTTCTTTCACTATTTCCCTTTTGTCTTCCTCAATGTGAGCTACACTTCCCATAGACTGTCTGCTTAGGGCATCATCCACTACATTGGCGTTACTTGGGTGATACAACACACTCATTTCATAATCCTTTAACAGTTCCAACCACTGTCTCTAACGTAGGTTTAGGTCCTTCTGGCTGAACACGTACTAAAGGCTCTTATGATCTGTGAATACATCTGCATGCGCTCCATACAAGTAGTTTCTCCATATTTTTAATGTGAATACCACCCTTCCAGCTCCAAGTCATGAGTTGGATAATTCTTCACATGAACTTTGAGCTGTCTGGAGGCATACGCTATCACTTTACCCCGCAGCATCAGAATGCAACTAAGTCCAACTCTAGAGGCGTCACAATATACCACAAACCCATCCGTTCCTTCTGGCAGGGTCAAAACTAGAGCGGTCGTGAGTCGAGTTTTTAACTACTGCAAACTCTTCTCACACTCATCCGACCACTGAAATTTCACCTTCTTCTGGGTTAACTTGGTCAGAGGGGATGCTATGGAGGAGAAACCTTCCACAAAATCATCGGTAATAACCTGCTAAGCCTAGGAAATTACTGATCTCGGTAGGGGAGGTAGGTCTGGGCCAATCTTTCACTACAGCAATCTTGTGAGGATCCACCTGTATCCCCTCACCTGCGACCACATGACTCAAAAATATCACAGACTTTAACCAGAATTCACACTTGCTGAACTTAGCGAATAACTGGCGATCCCTGAGGGTCTATAATGCTTTCCTTAGGTGATTGGCATGCTCTTCCTTATTTCTAGAGTACACCAGAATGTCATCGATAAATACAATGACGAACATATCTAAATACGACTTTAAAACCTTGTTCATCAAATCCATGAAGGCTGCTGGGGCATTCGTTAACCTAAAGGACATCATCACAAATTCGTAGTGACCATACCGAGTTCCTAATGTTGTTTTCGGTATGTCACTCTCTCTAACCCTTAACTGAGGGTACCCTAACCTGAGGTCGATCTTTGAGAAACAACTGGCTCCCTAAAGTTGGTCGAAAAGATCATCAATTCTAGGCAGAGGGTATTTGTTCTTAACTGTGACCTTGTTCAGCTGACGGTAATCTATGCACATTCTGAGGGTACCATCTTTCTTACGTACGAATAGCACTGGAGCACCTCAGGGAGAGATGCTAGGTCTGATAAAACCCTTATCAAGAAGGTCCTTCAACTACTCTTTTAGCTCCTTAAGCTCGGCATGAGCCATTCTGTAAGGAGGGATTGAGATGGGATGAGTGTTTGGGAGGAGATCTATTCTGAAGTCTATTTATCGTTCAGGGGAACTCCTTGAAGATCCTCAGGAAACACATCTGGGAACTTGCTGACAAATAGAACTGACTGAACGGTTGGGGTCTCGGAGTTGGAATCCTTGACCCGAACCAGGTGGTAAAGGAATCCTTTGGAATTGAGTTTCTAAGCCTTAAGGTAGGAAATAAACCTACCCTTAGGCGCTGAGCTGCTGCCCGACGATTCTAATACAGGCTCATTTGGAAAATGAAACTTGAAAACTCTAGTTCTACAGTCAACTGAGGCATAGCAAGAGTGTAACCAATCCATGCCAAGAATAAGGTCAAAGTCAACCATGTCTTGCTCTACAAGATCAGTTGGAATTACATTGTTCAGGAATGAGACTGGGTTATTTCTATACACTCGGCTAGCTCTAACTTACTCTCCAATTGGTGTGGAGACTGAGAATGGTTCTGAGAGGAGCTCTGTACTGGTGTTGAACTGAACTGCTATGTATGGAGTCACAAACGAAAGACTAGCTCCTGGATTTAAGAGGGCATACACGTCTTGGTGGAAGCGACGTAACATACCAGTAACTACGTCAGGTGAGCTTTCCTGATCCTGACGAGAATAGAGAGCATCAAAACAATTCTAGCGCTGACTGCCATCTGTACCTGATGAGTTGGCCTACTGAGCTGGTTGGCCTGCTGGAGCTGTTGAGGTAGTGGATTGTGATCTCCCTCGCCCTGCCAATGGACATTCTTTAATTCGATGCCCAAGTTGTCCACAATCTAACCAACCTTCTCTACTCTATAGACACTCTCCAAGATGATTTTTGCCGCACTTGGGGCATACTGGATACATGTTCCCTGAACTGTGGGCCTGAGACTGAGTGCCAGATAACCCACCCCTCCGATCCTGGCGGGAATGAAAGGTTCGGGCGCTGGGTGAGCTAGGTGCTTGGGCCCTGTGCTGCTGTGGGCGGCTACCACCGATAGACCTCTGCTGGCCAAAGTCTGAATGGCCAGTTCTTGCGCGCTTGTTCTTTCGCTCCATATATTTCAGCTTCTCAACCTCAATCTATTGAGCGTAAGCAATTAGGCTGGAAAGATCCATGTCCTTGATCAACATTGCAGTCCTACACTCTTTGAGGACCAGATTAGATGCCCCGTTGACGAACTTCAGCATGTGAGCCCTTGGCTCAGCTACCATCGCTGGAATATACTTTGACAACCTGGTAAACTCCAAAGCATACTCCTCCAATGTTTTTTTCCCTATCGTAGGTTTATAAATTCTACCATGTTCTCCTCCCTCAGCTCCAAGGGGAAAAATCTATCCAGAAAAGTTGTGGGGAACTCTTCCACCTCCACCGGTCCTGCTCCCGCTGGTTGCCCCTCCTTCCACTACTCATACCAAACCTGCGCTACTCCTTTAAGCTAGTAGGCAGCCAGGTCAGCACTCTCGGAGGAGCTGAAACCCATGACACGGGTAATCTTCCGGACATCATCAACAAACTCTTGTGGGTCCAGCATGATTTAGATGGACATTTCTAGAATTGAACTTTAAAGCATGATATAGAATATGAACAAAAATGGATTTTACCTAATAACATCTCGTAGCCTCCTAATCATAAATGTGGTGCGCTTCACACCCATGAAAAGGACTCTACTCGATACGACTTTCAGACATTCCAAGGATACTCTAAACCTAGTGCTCTGATACCAAGTTTGTCACACCCCGAGTCTACACCCTAGACGTAACACAGTACTTGAGGCCACAAGTAACCCCAAGTCAACCCTTGGACTATCACTCACTAGCATTCAGAGTATACATGCAAAGCGGAACTTAAAATAATAGCATAAGAATATTTAAGAATGACAAGTCTGAAAGTAAAATGTCCAAATATTTAAATAACACTGAATAAACTGAAATTCATGTCTGAAAACCATATAGCTGAGGAGTTACTAGGACAAACCCCCAGCTAACTCTAATTCTAAACAAACTAATAAGAAACTGAAGAAAGAAGTTATGCCCCGAATGATGAGGACTCACACTTCGACTGCTGAGGCGGAATACTTTGAACTGTGACAGCTATCTGTGCTGAGCTTGAGAACCTGCAGTACTTTGAATGTACTGAGTATGTAAGAGAAGCATAACCCAAGATAAGCAATACAATACTGAATTTAGAAAACATGCAAGACCCGTCTAAAGCTACTAAACTGAGTACTGATATAATGGGATGGTCTAAAAGACCCTGTCTGACGATCAGACATGCTCTAAGTCTAATTCTAATCTGAACTGAGCCAAACTGAATTGAACTGGATTGATCTATACTGAATTGGACTGAACTGGACTGACTAGTGGGAGAGTCTCCAACCGACATATAACCACGTGAACTAGGCGTGGAGTCTGATGTATACACCCCACCGATAGGACCCAATATACCTTTCCAAGGTATAAAGGCATGAACTGGGTGAACACAAAAGTCTATGTCCAAGCAAGAAAATAATCTGAAACTATATCCTATGCTGACAACGTAGTTTTGAGAACCTTGGTGCGCTGGAACCCCGGTCCTCTCGGTGCTAAGTCCTACTACCACTGGAAATTCTATTCGGAACTACTAAGTTGATAGCTTGAAAATGGGGTCCAAGACTAGTCAGAGACGCATAACTAAAAGTACCCTGAGAGTCTTATTAGACCAGATGCTGAAACTGGGTTCTAAGACGGGTCAAAGCTTCTTATCTGAAAGTGTCGTAACCATCTAAAGAACAACTGATGTTGAAATGGGGTCCTGGGGATGGTTAGAGCTATAATTGGAACGTCATGACTACCTAATGGACCAATTAATCTGAGTTCTGAGTCCGATTCGGATAACTGAGAGGAACTACTGAGGCCTTAAGGAAATCTAAAGTCAAACTGGGTGGTTGACAATTTCAGAATAGTTCTGAAGGAATCTTACATTTTTTTAACTAAACTGAGCTACTGAGTAGCTAATAGAGATTTCAACTCATTCCGACAACACTGGAATTTAAAAGTATGACAACCATTAAAGAATTTAAGAAAAATTAACATGTGACAAGGCTAGAATCTTCTCATACATAAGATATTTTGCTCATCGTCTAAGTATTAAAGTTTCAAGGAAATTCATCCCAAAAAAAACATACTTCATTCAACTAACAGCAATTTATATGCACTAATCTTTTCTCTAAATTTTGGACTGGAATTAACTATTTAAAGATTCTAGGTAATTTTGTAAAAACTGCTGGAGAATCATATCAATAATAACGGGGATATCATTCTATAAGAAATTAACAATCAATGACATGCAACATCTTGTACTAGAAAATTCAGGGAAAAAAACTAATAGAAACTAGTAGAGGTTTTTGGGGACACAAGGGAAGAAAAATTCCCTTGTTGATTCCAACATACCTGATGAAAATTTAAGATAAAATTGCTTGGAAATTGAAGAAGAACTATCTACCCTAGCTGATTCCCTGAACTTCTCTGAAAGGAACTCTGCGTAGTTTTTCTTGGAAGTGAGTGGGAATGAGGGAAAGAACCCATTATCCCCACTAAAATGTCTGAAACTGAAGCTAAAACAACGTGGTTTAGGGTCCAAAAGCATAGAAAAGTTGAATTTGCCCTTGATGAAATTTCCCTGAAAACAATTCTGACCCCGACCACAACTCGTACCACGAGTCGTACCACAAAGTCATGACTCGTGGTCACCTCTCTTGGTTATCAATCTTCTAAATTTGGCCACGACTCGCATACCAGAACTCGTAGTACCATCCTACGAGTAGTACCATGACCCGTGATGAGTAACTCTGACACCCCTGAGAATTTCACCACGACTCCTAACCATGAGTCGTACCTACGTGTCACGATTCGTAGGACCACCTGTGATATGACCTCAGGCTCCCGATATTCATCACGACTCGAGTCATGAGTCATAGGTCCTCACCACGATTTGTTCCTCGAGTCATCCTGGTGCAAAATTCTAGGTTTTTCTGTAGTTTCCAACTTCAATTCCTGCGTCTATTCTTATGTCCTTCCGGGGTATTACACCTAAACCCCTTTATTGAAGATCAAACTTAGAATTCTCTAATTTCCCTTCAAATTCCTTTGGGCTTTCTAGGGAAGGTGTAGATTTGATTCTTCCAGGTATTTGAGCCATGAATGAGGATTTCTTCCACCTTCATGCTCATAATTTTTCTCAATTTCATGAACCAAGCTTAATTTAATTTATGATCAAAAAGGGATTTCAATATAGTTTCATAGAATTCTTAAAAATTACTTATGGGTTGATTCCCTCTATGTTCTAAAGTATGTTTGATGGTTATTGGGCAGATTTTATACAAGTTTTGGTTACAAACTCATAACTTCAAGTTTTAGAACATTTTGCTCAATTATGCAAGTTTATGAAAAAGTCTAGTTTATGATTGATGATTTCAAGTATGATGAAATATCTAGCATATATGGATGTTTACAAATTACCCATATATGTCTTCATGATTTTACTTATGAAGTTTATTTCATGCAAGCACGATTTTAAGATTTGGGTAAGCCCACTAAAATTAAGCATGATTTCATGATTTAGCCAAGGCTAATAAGTTTAGTTATCTTAAGTTTCAGATTCAATACCCCCATATGTTAAGTTTCAAGTTATGTTTTGATATCTGGCTATATGAGCATTATACATGTTTTGGGATTAGTGTATAGCACTAAGTAGGCTAGGAGTTCAAAGGCTCCCCAGCCTCATTAACTACGCGCCAACGTAGGTATACTTTGGAGCCTCTCAAGAGAGTGTTTCCCTCGTCCAAGGGCACAATGTGATATCACACCTTACTTAATCCTTTGCCGTGAAAAGGTTTAGGATGGCCCTCCTCCACGTGGGCAAGACGTGGAATCATCATGCGCTCATACATGGTGGTTGTTGGTTAAGACGAGTCTCCCATTATTTCTCGTGATATCAGTAATGCATTTATTATGAGATATGATATAATGTTTTTAGCAAGTTCGATCCAAGGATCAGTTTATGATATTTCACTTATGATTTCAGAAATGGCAAGACATATGCATTTATTTTCAACTTTGGGTCAATCGATTCAGTTATGAGATCCAGTTTTTGACTATTCATGTTTTCAGATATCAACATGCAGTCTTTACTCTCAGAATCTCATGATGTTATGATTTATGATATACATGTTTTTAGTTTTTACTTACTCAATATATTTTACTTACCTTTCACACTCAGTACATTTCAAGTATTGACCGCATACTCTATGTTGTATCATTTCATGATACGTGTCCTAGCAATCAGACTCAGATGCGCCGTTAGCTCAGCTCTCATTCCAGCTCAACCCCTGCCTTAGGTGAGTCCTCATCCTCCGAGGACATCTATCCTTCAGTATTGTCATTTCAGTTTGTTCCAAACTTAGAGATAGCTAGGGGCTTGTCACAACATCTTATTATTTAGTAGAGGCTTTTCAGACATAGACTTGTATATTCTGCTTCGGGTTTAGTGTTATGATATTATTGTTGGATAGACGTTTTGTTATTTAGACTTCTGTTATTTCAGAATATAGTTATCAGCTATAATCATATTGATTTTAGTTATCATGTTCATGCCATGGGTACATGGAGCAATTTATTTCTCTAGGTTCTGTGTCTAGAATTGGGCCTATGTTCGGGTCGTGACATAAGAGCTTTAGAAAGTGATTTAATTGTTCTAGTGACAATGAGAACAGACCACGAGTCGTGGTATAATAGAACGACTCATCCTGTGAAGTTTGGGATAAGTATCAAAAAGTGTCCACCTTGGCTTTAGTGACCACAAGAGGGTACCATGACTCATTGCTAGACACAATGAATCATTTGCATTGGGTTACAATTTTCAGTCCTATTTTCTACCAGTATTTTAGTAACTTCCTATACTATTACCACCTAACCAGGTAGTTTTGGGTTTCCTAAGAGGGATATTAAAGGGGTTTTTATAGTCTAAACTCTCATTTCCTCACATAACACCGTATATTCCAAAATTATTAGCTCTAAAAGTTCTCAAGGAAGTTAGGGTTCTTCATTTTCAACATTTGAATTCTCAAGAATTAGTCAAGAATACTTCATTCCAAGTATGTAAGATTAACCTTAGTGAGGGATTTCACTCTTCCTCATGCCCTACATCTCTAGTAAGATCCAATTTATGTTCAAGCTAGGGTTTTTTCCCAATTCTATTATTTTGGCTTCTTCCCTACCAATTGAATTATTCATTGTTTATTTCGCATTACATAGTATTGTATCTTTATTGATTGTTGATTATAATCCTTGCTCTTTTGGTTGGTAGATTATGGTTCATGTCCTCTTATCCTATGAACCCCAAGTGCATGAAAAGCCATATTTTTTTAAAGCTTTGTAACATTATATATATACATTGTTTTCATGAATAAAGAAAGAGAAGATTTTCAGAGAGTTTTCATAAAAACAATTTAGACAGTTAGCTTAGTTTATATCATGATTTCAAAAAAAAATTAAATTCTTGTTTTTGAATCTCAGAGTTTTGAGCATAGAAGCTCACAAGTTATTACACATAATATTTTTAGCAAAAAGGCTTATCAGCAGAGTATAGTTATTTAGGCATAGAGGCTCAACAGAGTCTTAGAACATCAACTATAACTTTAGCTAAACTTCATATAAAAGATGTTTTTAGCTTCCTCAGATAGGCATACCTAGATGAGCATAGTTTTGGAGGTTTATTTAGCACCGAGATGGATGAAGGGTTCAGATAACCTGTAAGCTAGAACTATGTAGCCAGCATAGGTTTGGATCATGCCTTTAGTTTAGGCGACTGCTCCGAAAACCCCTGGTAAGGGCTTAGTATGGATCCATAGTTTAGTTCATCCTCTGGCCTGGCAGGGCTTTGGACAACTTTTTGAACCTGGGCAAGAGGTTTGATACCATGTGGTCATTCATAATGTATGTAGGTTATGAGAAACACCCAACTAAAGTTATACACACACAAACACACACACACACATATATATATGTATTTTCAGAGCTTGTTTTGATGCATAGTTTTATTGCATAACTATCTACACATCTTTCATACTTGTGTTTTGATGCATCATTCAGAGTTTCATATTCAATCAGTTTGTTTCCTTTCAGTTAAGAGATTCTTGCTTAACTATTATTTCATTCAGCCATTTAACATACTGTACATTCAATAGTACTGAAGCCATTTTGCACTACATCTTATTATGGTGCAGATTCAGGTAGACAGGACCAAAGCAGATGCATATGTAGGATCTCATTCACTCAGCTTTTGGTGAGTCCTCCTCCTCTCGGGAGGACTTCAGTTGCAGTGTTATTTTTTATAGAGCTTGAGGTAGCCATGGTAACTTTGTCCCAACATCTATCTTTCAGTTATTAGAGGCTTCATTTAATAGTTAGAGAGTTGAGTTGTTAATGTTACTTTTTAACATTATTTTGAGTTGCAGTTAATAAAAATCTTATTTTCTTAAATTGAGCTCATTACAGTTATTTCTTCTATTACACTTTGTTATATTTTTAGCTAGTAGCAAACTAGGCAAAGGATTCACTTGGCCCATTAATGGTATCAGTGCCAACCACGCTCATGGTGTAGACTCAAAGTGTGACATCATCTCAAATGAAGGTTGACGAGAAAATACAGGATGTATCATGGTGTTATCACATATCTATCAATGAGAGTTATCCTTAGGAGGATGTGGATGCTGGATATGCTTTGTTAGAACTTAAAGGAGTAAAGACTGTTGTAGACTCCTTAAAGGAAGTTAATTTTGGCACTGATAAAGATCCAAGTCCAACCTACATAAGCGCTTTCCTTGAAGATCATGAAGAAATCACTTATATGGATATAGTCAGATAATATAGGGATGTCTTTGCTTGGAGTTGTAGAGAGATTCCTGGATTGGACCCCAAAGTAGCAATCCATCAGCTTGCAATCAAGAATGGTGCTCATCTTGTTAAGCTGGCCCAAAGACGCTTCAGCCTAGACTTGGTTCCATTGTTGAAAATAAAGTTATCAAAACTCATTGAAGTTGGCTTCATTAGCGAAGTTAAATACCCTACGTGGATTTCAAGTATCGTTCCATTAAGGAAGAAAAATGGCCAAATTCGAGTTTGTGTTGACTTTAGGATTCTTAACAATACATTCCCTAAGGATGAGTTTTAGCTTCCCATCCCTAGGGGTGGCATGCTATGGTATATACCAAATACCATACCAAAAGTAAAAGTTTTAATACCACGGTATCGATATTATGGTATTTGGTATGAATATTATATTTTTTTGTTTTGGTATATTGCTCGTATTTATAAGATAAATACTGCAATACCATACAAAGTTTATAATAAAATATATAACTCGAGATATATTAAATTTAATATTATTAAATATATAAACAGTTTAGCAGTACAAACTACATCACATCTAATTTAATGTTAATTTATTTTTAATAGAAGATTTTACTATCAAAACTAATCTTTTATCGAAAGTACTAGAATTTTATTGAACAATTTTGATCTTTAAGCCTTCTCCATATAGAATTAAATTTGGAGTAGTTCAAGAGAATTAACTACTCTACCATGATTTTGATATTCTTTTGTGCAATTGATTAACAAAGGTAATTTTAGTATAACATAATTTATGTGATATTTTAAAAAAAATAAAGTTATAGTCCTAAATTATATGCCTAAATTATATGTGTATATATAAGTCGAATTCAAGTAAAGTATGGTTACCGACTTACCGTACCATAAAATATCAATATCGAAGTTAAAATTACAAAACCATACCAAACTAATTTTGTATGGTAATGATATAGAATTTTAGATACCGAAAATCGAAGTTACCAAATCGATGTTTTCAATATCGTAATGATGATGGAAATATTTGCATAGTTATTAACAATACTTTGCCCATACTTAGATATGTTTTGAGAATAAATAATGTGTGATTTCTTTGATTTTATATGATATTTGTCAAAAACAGCTAACACAGTTGATTAGGTGTTTACAAGATGAAAAGTGATAGGTTTTTACTCATTTGGGGAACAAGTGTCATAGATAAAGGGAGGTTGATATCGTGTAGTACATCCACTGCACTGAGCTGCATGACGCACAGGACAGACTACCACAATGGGCCGCATATGCAGACCCCTGTTGTTCGACACAAGGCCTGCAAAGTCAAATTCCATTCCAAGTAGGAAGAGATGCAAACTTATTTTACTACTATAAAGACCCTTTTTGGACCTTTTTTTATTTATTATTATTCATGCATTTATTCTTTGGATTAGCAAATAATTCACATATTATTGTAAGTGTGGAACACATTATTCCATATAATTGTTGAGAGAAACATCAAATTCTTGTGATTCTATTTAGCTTTCAACATTTCTCAAACAGTTTTATATTATTATTAATGATCGTCGTTACTTTTTATAAATATTATATTATTATTTCTTCAAACATAAGAGGCTAATTTCTTTATCTAGGGTTGTGAGAACCATAATGGATTGATAGAAGTAGTCAAATGAAATAGTGAATCTTGAATGGTGAAATATAGTAGATTGTTATTCTCTTCATATTAATTAGTTTTAGCGGTTGTAAATAGTGAAACATGTCTATATCATTAACTTTCTTCACAAAAGGGGTTGAAGTTAGGAAAAGAGAATTGATCTTGGGCAGAATTATATGCCCAAGTGATACTTAAATGCTTCATTTCGTCTTGTTTATCTATCGTTATTTGTGCATTATCATGTAATTTGTACTAAAATGTGAATTTATACTAACCAACATGATTAGTGTTGTTTTGCAGGAAAAATACAATTTTAGGAAGTTAAGATGCATGTTGGGAGAAATCGGGAATGGACTCGGAAGCGAGCAGGGAAAAGGCCAAGGAAAGCAGGAATTAAAGGGGCTCCGCGATGGAGCC
>JACEIK010013696.1:3951-15135 GCA_018107945.1 Datura stramonium
AGGGTTGAAGCCATGAATTATGATTGTGTTTTTATGAATTTGTGTTGGAATTAAGTTATTGATTGTTGTTTTGTCTTGCATTCTGGATTATTGGTTGTTTATATGATTGATCACCATGAAAACATACTCGTTAACTTAGGCATTTTCTTGAGGAAGCATTTACCTAGGTCAGAACATGAGAATGTGAGGAGCATGATCATATCTCAGGATATAATTTGTGTTAGGATAGAGATATACCTAATGCATTGCTTGGTTGATAAAATGGGACGATTTAGATAACAACTTAGAATTATCACATCACCAATTGAAGAAGTAGTTGTGAGGCTAAGTTGAGTTGAATGATTAGGTGTACGAGAGTCCCTAATCATGTTCACGTAAACCACATCCACGTAATTAATTGCCCACGAACTAGAAGTGGCATCCTTGCTCACAATGATGCAGTGAGGCTAGTTTGTCGTGTTTAGAAACTCGAAAGGCCATGAACAGGGAATCCTAATTATGTGAGACAACAATTGATAGATTCATACTTAACCCATTGCAATTTGTAATAGCTCATGATTATCTGGTTTTAACTCTATGTTGCTCCTAGAGTGAATTCAGAATATGTTGTTGACCAAAATTAGACTTAGTTAAATCTCCCTCGAAAACTTCTATAATCGACGTTTTTGGCATTTAATATAACACTTGAACTAGATAGTTAGAGGAATGGGTCCAGTCCCTATGGGTTCGACATTCCAGTTCTTAAACGGAGCCACTATATTACTTGCACGACCCGTACACTTGCAGTAATGCGGAATCTAGTCCTCAGGAACAACCTGCTGGTTCACCTGGTTGGTGACTGTTTGAGCTAGCAATTGAATGGTCGCCCTAAATTCCGCGGTGGATATGGATTCAAACTGAGGAGCTGCTAGGGCCGATGGGGCAGGTTTGTTGACATTAGCAGCCCTTCTTCCATTACTACTTCTAGGAGGCATTGTTCATTGAAAAGAGACAGAGCACGAATTAGAAGGGCATTTCTAAAATTTGAACTTTAACGCATGATAAAGAATATGAACAAAAGTAAATTTTCCTAATAACATCTCGTAGACTCCTTGTCATAAGTGTGGCGAGCTTCACTCCCATGAAGAGGACTCTACTCGAGGCAACTTTCAGAATTTTCGAGGATACTCTAAACCTAGTGCTCTGATACCATGTTTGTCATGCCCTGAAAACATAAAGTTCAAATAATTGAATAATACTGATAAATCTGAACTGTCTGAAAGCCATCTAATACAGGAGTTGCTGGGATAAGCCCCCAGCTAACTCTAAGTATAACTGAAACTAATACATGACTTAAAGAAGGAAAATGGTTCCCTCGGATGATGAGAACTCACACTTCAATTGTTGTGATGGAGAATTTGAACCGGGGCAACTAACGGTGCTGAGCTTAAGAACCTACAGCTATATCATGAAATGATACAACATAAAAGTATGCGTCGGTACTTTAAATGTACTAAATAAGTACGAGAAACATAACTGAATATAAAGTCTGAACTGAAATTACGTGCAATGACCAACAGGTAAGATGAACTGAACTACTGATATAGTCTGAAATGGTCAAGATGACCCTATCTGATGGTCAAGGACATGACCTAAGTCTGAAACACTGAATCTGAGCTACTATACTGAATGGAGCTGCTTATTCTGATATTGGACTGGACTGACTAGTGGGATAGTCTATAACCGACATATAACCACGTGAGCTGGACGGGGAGTCCGATGTATACACCCCACCGGTATGACCCAATATACCTTTCCAGGGTATAAATGCATGAACTGAGTGATCACAAAATTCTTAGGCCAATCAGGCCAAGTAATATTGTAACCTACGCTGGCAACGTAGTTTTGGGAACCTGGGTGCGCTGGAACCCCGGCCCGCTCGGTGCAAAGTTCTACTCCCACTGGAAAACCTATATTAAACTACTAAGTTGATAGCTTTAAACTAGTGTCCAAGACTAGTCAGGGACGTATAACTGCATATACCCTGAGAGTCTTATCGATCCAGATTCTGAAACTGGGTTTTAGACTGGTAAGAGCTTCTTATCTAGAAGAGTCATAACCGTCTAAGAACAAGCTATAACTTAAGGGGTCCTAGGGATGGTCAGAGATATATACTAGAATGTCATGATAGCCTATGTTATACCTCGGGAACCCAAGCATTAGACCCGGGAGCCAAATGGGGAAAAATCTAGAAAATATTGTAGCAGTGTAGAACGAGTCATTAGACGACTCGTGAGGAGGCCGCATGAGTCATCAGGTGTCTCGTGGGAAGGTTGGATTGTTCTAAGGAGTTGAGGTCCCCACGGGTGTGGGAACGACTCGTGGTCAGCCACCACGAGTCGTCAGGTTCCCCGTGGGGTGAGGTTAAGGATTACCTAGGAGGTTTTGACCAGTGTACCTAACGGATGAGACCCCACGAGTCGTGGCCAACCCCAACGACTCGTGAGGTGAGTTGTGAGCAAGTACATGGGATTCTAGTGGAGATGAGGCAGTGTACATGACAAAAGGGTGTAACGAGTCGTTTCCTCTAGGGACGGGTCATCATGTCCTCCATTAAGAGCCTAGGGAAAAATTCCAGTGGACTTAACGAAGTGACCCAATGACTCATCATCCCTGGTAACAAGTCGTCAGGTCGCCCGTTAAGGTCACCTGGTATTTTTTCTTGCGAATTAGTAAGGGCCTTCTCATAGTTTTCTATGCTCCTAAGACTTAAACTACGTCATTTTGAAGTCGGGACAGGGTCTTTTAAAATGGAAATCAGCCATGATAAACCCCATTTGATACTGTAAGTGTAGAGAGGAAGGAGGAAAGGAAATTCAAGTGTCTTCTTCAAGTTCTTCAAGACTCTACCTAGGGTTTTCAAGGGAGTTAAGGGTCTCAAAATTTCCAGGTATGTGGGGTTTTGAATGGGTAGTTTAGTCCTTACCCATGCCTATTTCTTCTCATTTTCTATGTTTATGTTACTAAACTCTTATGGGTCTTAACCCAATTGCATGATTCCTAAAAAGTTTACCTGAGCTTGTTGTAGTATGTTAAAATTATGAGTCTTGAAGTATTTGGGTTGTTTCCCACTTATTTTATTCAATATTTGATGATTGAATCCCTAAAAATACATGTGCCCAAATCATAGGGTTTTTAGTGAAATTCATGGTTATGGTGATTTCTCAAGCATGACATGAACTTTTGAATTTTAAGCATGTTTTCAATTACTATTGCTATTACGATCATGTTTCATATATATTTAAGCATTTCAAGGATGATTGAAATTATGGGCAATTCCCACATGTCATTTATGATTTATGAACCACGATTTTGGCCGATCCACGGGCTCAAATTTCCATGGCTAGTTTTATGAATTCTCAAACATGATATGATTTTTGCGATTTAAACTAGTCATGCATGTTATGTATGAATATCTATGAGCACGTGCATGTTTTGGGAGTAGTTCTTAACATTGAGTAGGTTCGGGGCCTAGGTTACGCCCCGAATATCAAAACTCCATGCCACCGTAGGTTATGTTTGGAACCTCCTTAGTGACTGTCCCCTATGCCCTACGGGGCCTTCATGAGTGATATCACGCCTTCATGGTTCATACTCCTGACAAGGTATGAATGTCCTCCCGACTAGGTTTATAAGTCGAGCTCCATGTATGCTCATATGGGGTATGTTAGTTGTATAAACCTCCCATTGGTCCTCATGGTTTGATGCATGCATGATTTTGTTCTTTTTGCTCAAGTTATGTTTTATGAACTATTTTCCCTCATGTTATGACTATGACAGGTTTACGAATCTATATGGAAAATATTGAGCCTTATAATAAAATTATGATTTCAGATTTATGATCATGATGTCCCCACAAAAAACATTTAGTTTTTAAAGCATTGTCTTGCATACCTTACGTTCTCAGTACCTTCCAAGTACTGATCCACAAATTTTCAGGATCTAGTTCGTAGGTTCAGCATCATCCCTAGCATGCGCTTAGTTCCGCTCAGTCTTCAGTGGTGAGTCCTCATGATTCGAGGGCTTCATTTTTATACTTGTTTACTTATCTTATGTTTTTCTTTTAGAATGTTTGGGTTAGTTGGGGTCTTTTCCCTCCAACCCGTCTATTTGTGTAGAAGCTTTCAGACCTAGTGTAGTATTCTGCCCTTATTGTACGTATTTTGTATTGTTGTTCCTTACCTCTCATGTTATGAATTTCAGTTAGTTCATATTATTAAGTTAAGTTTTCCGCCTTATATGAATGAATTAGTTATATGCTCACGCCATGGGTTGACTTGGAGTCTTTCGGGTTTCCTTGTCCCATGTCTACGGTTCGGGTCTACTCTCTGGTCGTGACAACCTAATGGACCAAAACTATAAATATGAGTCTGATTCTGATAACTGAGAGCCACCACTGACACCTCAAAATAAGACTAAATTCAAACTGATCAGTTGACAATTTTCTGAAAGATTCTAAAGAGACTCTACGCTCTAACTTGTCTGAACTACTAACAGCTAACAGAGAACTCAACTTATCCCAAGAGCACGGGAACTTCGTAATGTAGAGGAATTATGAGAATTTTAGAAATTCATTCAATAGAGCTAAAGTCATTCTCATTAATGGAATATTTACTCAACACATATATATAGGAAATTCTAGAAAGTTCATCCCAAAGTATTCTTCATTCACTAGAGGAAATTTAATAAGACAAATCATAACTCGAAAGTTAGGGCTTAGATTCACTTTTGTATGAACACTGACAATTTGAGAAGGAATTTATGGGGATCATATCAACAATATACGTGAACATCGTTCTAAGTGAAATCAACGAAAATAAACATGAACCCTTTCCATACTCGAAAACTCAGGGCTTAAAACTGATAGAGGAAATTGAGGACACAAGGGAAGAAAAATCCCCTTGATAAAACCCCACATACCTGACTAAAATTCACCCAAAGAAGGGGACTTGAAGTGGTGTGATAGATGAGAACGCTAAGCTTGCTTGGGAGTTTTATTGAGAAACCCTTCGATAGGTTTCTTAGAATAAACGTGAGAATTAAGGGAGTAACCGTCCCAACCCGCTAATAAGTCTAATTTCACGTTTAAAATTATGTGGTTTAGAGTTAGGAGAATAGTGAATTACTAAATATCCCTTAGAAATTCACCGGGAAAAACTGTCAGGTACCCCTAACGGGTGACCTAACGAGTCGTGGTGACTGACCACGACTCGTGGTCACTCCCGTGAGGTACACTGCCTGGGATCCTTAGTAGGTCACCACGAGGGACCTAACGAGTCATTATATATGACCACGAATCATAGTCACCAGTTGTAGACCACACTTTCTCATTCTGTAGATTTAATGCTAAGTCCCATTATGAGTCACTTAACGAGTCGTTGCCATAGGTGACGACTCGTTTCACCCACTCGTCGAGTACACTGGTTAACTAAAATATTCCCAACTCAAGCCTGACCACGACTGGTGACGCCCCTTGTTAGGTACACTGCCTCCCTCCTTTACATTAACCAACCTTCTCTTCACGGCTCACCTAACAAGTCATGAGGTTACTTGACGAATCGTCAGGTGGGCCGTCCTGCAACATTTCCATAGTTTTCCAGATTTTCTGATCTAAGTCCCAAATCAGATTTTGAGTTTCTGGGGCATTACAACATACAACAAGCTAAAAATATAATTGGGAGCCTTTGCTCCAAAACCATATGTAATCTATGCATAGGAAAACATTAACTCAAGACATATCACAAGCTTAAAATATAATTGGGAGTCTTCGCTCCAATACAATGTGGTAAGCTTGACTGGGGAATCATCATTCATGCTTAACATGTGGGCATTTCCCAAAGCTTTATCATACTTGGAAATACTCAATTCACATTGAAAACATGATTATACACATGGGTAGCTTTAAAACATGCTTTTCATCATAATATCTCATTATCGTCATATATTCATCACAAATGTCATCTTTCATGAACATCTTTTCAATGGGCTTTCAATTCACAAAACTAGAAACCTGATTTTAAATTTGAAAAATTATAAAAATTGCCCATGCTTCATAGTTCAACAGTAGAATCAAAATTAATTCATACCCACATATGAAAATAAGAGATTCATGCATTTTGGTTAAAACCCCATAGAGTAGACATAGGATATTCATACTTTAGAGAGGGATTGGGCATGGGTGTGAAGGAAATAACTCATTCATATCCCTACATACCTGTTGATAGTTGATTATTACACTTCTTTAGATGCCCAATAGGAAATTGAAGAGAAATTGATGAATACTAGCTTGATCACCCTCTTTAACCTTTCTACCTTGCATGCATGGATGAATGAGGCCTAAAATAAACTTAATCCCTTTAAAAGCCATTATTCATAACTCAATATGACGTAGTTTAGGCCATAGAAGCTTGGGAATTATGGAAAAGCCCTTACTAAATTTGTAGAAAAATAACTGTCAGGTGGTCCTAATGAGGGACCTAATGACTCGTCTTCACAGGTCATGACTCGTGGATTCGTCCGTGAGGTACACTTCTCAATAGGTCTCTTGGGCTATTAATGGGCAACCTCATGACTAGTTACTGGTGACCACGACTCCTGGTCACCACTCGTTATGTACACTGCCTCCATGCCCACTATTTTCTCAACCAGCTGACAATGACTCACCTCACAAATCGTGGGGACTGACCACAACTTGTGGGGTCCTCCCGTAGAGTGCACTTCCTTCCTTTTTCTCTTTTCTTTCCTTACTCACCCCACGACTGACACAACGACTCATGGGTCCTAACAATGAGTTGTGGTCACATCCGTGGGAATAATTTTCCCCAAATTTCCAAACTCCTCATTAGCCTCACTGGGAGTCAGATCACGACTCATAGGTTGTACCAATGAGTCTTCTCATGACTCATTCTCCATTTAAACTCTCGGATTTGATCCCTAGGATTCTGGGGTATAAAAATATCTCCCCCTTGGGAACGTTCGTCCTCAAATGTTGAAAAGGCATAGAAAAGTAGAGAGATGCAATTATCATATTAAAATACTGATCATTTAAACCGAAAACTGATTGAATGAGTACGTCCGATTCAAACTACACAGTTAAATTGAATTCACAAATCATACATCCATTCACATACATAAAAGAAATTTGCACACATGAACTGAACATGAAAATAAAATAGAGTCTGAGTGCAAAACTGATACCTTAAGCTGAAACTGAGCCGGTAGAGAATAAATGTGGGTACCTAGCCAATATATCCACTGCGGCCTCCCACGTAGCTCCTTCAACATGATGATTCCTCCATAATACTTTAACTGAAGCTACTTCCTTGTTCCTTACCATCGAACCTGTCGATCCAATATTTCCATCGGAACTTCGTCATAGCTAAGGATGTCTTTTACACCAACATTGTCCACTGGGATAACTAGAGCTGGATTACAAAAGCACTTCTTCAAAAGTGAGACATGAAACACAGGATGCACGTAGGATAACTCTGAGGGAAACTCCAATTCGTATGCCACCTTACCGACCCGTCTAACAATCTGGTAAGGGCCAACATAACGAAGGATGAGTTTTCCTTTCTTTCAAAACCGCATCACTCCCTTCATGGGAGATACCTTCAGAAACATCCAATCATCCACCTTGAGGTCAAGTTCCCTCCTCGTCACATTAGCATAGGACTTTTTGACTCTGAGCAGTCCTCAACCTTCCCTTATCAACTGAACCTTCTCCATTGCCTCATGAACCGAATCTAGCCCAATCATCGCCACCTCACCAACCTCAAACCAATTGATGGGAGACCTACATCTCCGCCCATAGAGAGCCTCGAACGACGCTATCTGGATACTGGGTTGATAGTTGTTATTGTAGGCAAACTCGATCAGGGGCAAGTGATCATCCCAATCACCCTTGAAGTCAATCACGCATGCCCTCAGCATGTACTTGAGGGTCTGAATTGTCTGTTTCTCTTGACCATCGATTTTCGGGTGGAATGTTGTGCTGAGTTTAACCTGTGTACCAAGTCCTTTTTATAATGACCTCCAAAACTGAGAGGTAAATTGAGTACCTCAATATGAAATGATGGAGAAGGGCACTCCATGTAATCAGACTAACTCTCCGATATATAGTTTGGCATAATCCTCAATCGAATCCGTGGTTTTGACCGGTAGAAAGTGAGCAACCTTTGTCAACCTATCTACCACAACCCAAATGGAGTCATATTGTTGACGACTACGAGGTAAACCTGTGATGAAATCCATATTAATTTCTTCCCACTTCCATGTAGGAATGTTGATATCCTAAAGTACACCTCCTGGTCTCTGGTGCTCAACCTTTACTTGTTGACAATTCAGAAACTTGGCTATGAATTCTACAATATCCTTCTTCATTCCATTCCACCGATAGTTTTCCCGTAAGTCATGGTACATCTTGGTAGCACCCCGATGGATAGAATATCTGGATCCATGAGCCTCATGCAACATCCATCTCCTCTAATCGGCCACGTCCGAAACACATAAGCGACCCTGGTACCGAAGCACACCATCTCCCCCTTTGGAGAAGACCTCTACCTTCTAATTTTGAACGTCTTCCTTCAACTTTACCAAAATCAGGTCCTCATCTTTTCTAGATTCCACATCAGTCACCAAGGACGATTCTGATCCGTTTTGCACAACAACACCGCCATCAGTCGAGTCAATCAACCTAACTCCCAACCTTGCAAGTAAACGTACATCTCTCACTAGCTCCTTCTTCCCCTCATCCACATGGGACACACTCTTCACACACGGTCTACTGAGTGCGTCCGCTACCATATTAGCCTTACCCGGGTGGTAAAAGAAACTCATATCGTAGTCCTTGAGTAGCTCCAACCACCTACTTTGATTAAGATTGAGATCATTTTGTGTGAACACATATTGTAAGATCTTATGGTCCGTAAATACATCCACATGGACCCCATACAAATAATGTCGCCATATCTTCAAGGCGAATACCACCCAGATAGATGGTCAGGAAAAGTGCTCCATTCAAACACTCGAGNCCGTAAATACATCCACATGGACCCCATACAAATAATGTCGCCATATCTTCAAGGCGAATACCACCGTGGCCAATTCAAGATCATAGGTGGGATAGTTCTTCTCATGAACTTTCAACTGTCTAGAGGCGTATGCTATAACTTTCCCATGCTGCATCAACACACACCTAAGTCCGATATTGAAGCATCACAATACACCACGAACCCATTGGTACCCTCTGGTAGAGTTCACACCGGTGTAGAAGTAAGTCGAGCCTTCAACTCTTGGAAGCTTTTCTCGCAAGCCTCCGACCATTGGAACTTCACCTTCTTCTAAGTCAATTTGGTGAAAGGTGCTGCAATAGATGAGAAACCCTCAACAAATCTTTGATAATAGCCGTCTAGACCTAAGAAACTCTGAATATATAAAGGATTCACCAGTCTAGGCCAATTCTTCACCTCCTCGATTTTCTGAGAATCTACCTTTATGCCCTCACTTGATACCACATGACCCAAAAATGCTATGGAGTTTAACCAAAACTCCCACTTGCTGAATTTGGCATATAATTGACAATCCTTGAGAGTCTGAAGCACTACTCTCAAATGAGCGGCATGCTCTTCCTCGCTCCGAGAGTATATCAAGATGTCATCGATAAAAATAATAATGAACATGTCCAGGTATGGCTTGAACGCCTTGTTCATCAAGTCAATAAAAGCTGCAGGAGCATTCGTTAGTCCAAAATACATAACGACAAACATATAATGACCATACCGCGTCCTGAAGGCTGTCTTTGGGATGTCACTCTCCCGAACTCTAAGTCAATGGTACCCGTATTTGAAGATCTATATTCGAGAAACACTCGGCACCTTGAAGCTGGTAAAATAAATCATTAATCTTGGGTACAGGATACCTATTTTTTATGGTGACTTTGTTCAATTGCCAATAATAAATACACATGCGAAGAGAACCATCTTTCTTTCGGAGAAAGAGAACTGGTGCACCCCATGGGGAGTTTCTCGGTCTAATGAATCCCATATCTAACAAGTCCTTCAACAGCTCTTTCAACTCTTTTAGCCTGGCTGGAGCCATTCTACAAGGAGGAATAGATATAGGCTGCGTGTCGGGTAGAACGTCAATACAAAAATTGATCTCCCGCTGGGGAGGGATTCCCGGCAAATCATCTAGGAAGACCTCTGGATACCCATGTACTACTAGAACTAACTAGATAGTCGAGATATCAGACTCAACATCCTTAACCCTAACCAAATGGCACACATAACCCTTAGAAATCATCTTTCTGGCCTTACGGTAGGAAATGAAATGACCTACAAGCACAACTGAACTACCCTTCCGTTCTTATACTGTATCACCCGAAAATCTAAACTCTACTGATCTTGGGAAAAATAGCATGCCCGAGCTACGCTTGATAACTTAAATTAGTCTTATTTATGTAAGTTATTTTATACATTTTCATGTGATTTTATATGAATGTGAAGATATGTTCTAACCAACATGATTAGTCCTTGTTTTGTAGGTTTGAATGATTTTGAGGAACTAAATCATAAGTTGGTGAAGGAAAGGAATGGAGTCGGAAGCAACGGGCGAAAGTCGGCAAGGAGTAGGCCATGGAAAGGCTGGCCGCGCCAGGCAGCGTGCCACGCAGTGCGTGTGCCGCACCCAGCGCCGTGCCACGCCTATGCCAGGCACGCGAGCAGATGCGCAGGCAGCCAACAATGTGCCACGGCATGCCCCCTCCGCGACAGGGATGTGCCATCGCGCTGCCCCAGCAGCGTGACACGCTACCAACGCGGCAAGGTGCTGCCTAGGGTCGATATTTGGGCCATTTCCAGAGAGCTCTCGCGTTACCTCCGTGTCATGGAGGCAATGCTCCGCGATACACTCCGTGACACGGAGCCTTTCCATGACGGGATACATTAAGCACGTTCTCCATTTACTATAAATAGGACCCTTAGCTCCTGATTCCATTGGGTCACGATTTTATTCTGGAAAACTACCTAGGAGTGAAGGGAGAAGTAGGAGAACTCATCTAGGGTTTGGAAAATTCCCTTCTCATCTACAAAATTCTTGTAAGTATGTAGTTTAATAGTAGTGTAGTAGTAGATTAGTTGTAGTTTT
>JACEIK010013698.1:0-19299 GCA_018107945.1 Datura stramonium
CCTGGCTAGCTCTATTTATGATTTCTGGGAACAATGGGCTATATGTCCCCATATAAAGGGATGTTAGTAAAAATAAAATGTACAGGTATGTAAGGCTAAAAACTATAACATATAAGATAACGTTGATAACTAAGCCAGAAATGAGGAATAGTAAACACCCAGAATCTTGAAAATTGAAACCTGACAATTACTCAATATTGATGAGTAAATACAACCATCTAATACACAATAAAAACTATAACTAAAATGCTAGTGGCCAGCCAACCATAAAATCCATATTAAATTCGTCCAGCCAGTGTACCACACCGGGGTAAAAATAAAAATGCCTCTAGTCGGTGTACCACATGGGGTAAAACCCGTCCAGCCTGTGTACCACACCGGGGTAAAATAAAAATACCTCCAGTCGATGTACCAAATCGGAGTAAAATCAATAAATCTTAAACAAAATCATAAAAAGAGTCGATATGGCTTATAAAGGACCAACTTAACATGTATAATATAGAAATGACGAATATTGAATATGTGGCCTACATAGCCCTCCTTCGTAATGCATAACTGGAAATGAGCACATATAACATGTAAAGCTTGAAAATAGACTTAAAATCATATATTCAAAACTTTTATAAATATTAAGGAACTGCTGATGACCTAAGAGTTTCAACAAGATTTATAGATTGTGTTCAAAGGGACATTAGAGCTCAGAGACTCGCTAGCTTGTCATTCGACTTAAGAAAAAGGGATTATGAAATTTCCCCTTGGCCTGACATATTTCATAACATAAATATAAGATAAAGGACAACCATAACCGGGAAATCCTAGTTCATTAAGCTCGATTACCCTTAATAGCTTGCGATGTCTTTTCGTGGCTTAAAATCATTTACACGTCATCATCTTGGATCTTTCACCAATTTCATTTAGCAACCAGACCTTTAAACACATTTAACATCATATATATATATATATAAAAAACCATCTAATAATGCCAACTCTGAGGAGTCTGCAACTCAATGTACCGCTAGGACAACAATCAACACAATATCACACTTTAAATGCCTCACTTCGGCTAGGCATAATCTATATATATATATATAACCATCTAACAATGCCAACTCTTAGGAGTCTCCAACTCAATGTACCACTACGACAACAATCAACACAATATCACACTTTAAATGCCTCACTTCGGCTAGGCATAATCTTAACATTTAACCTCAATAAAATATAAAACTATATATATTAAATGAATCTTAGCATACTACCTCAAGAATTGTAAAGAGGTTGCTTGCTTAAAAGAACGATGGACGGGACGCCTTACATACATTTTTTTAGCGAGCTTTCTTATGTTGTTTCTTTCTTTCAACAATCAGCACTTATCCCCTTAAATTACATGATTTGATAACCAAGTGTCAAGGTCATTTCAATCCAATATATCCAGCCAAAACATCACACAAACAGTAGCCACAACAGCAGCCACAACAACACACAAGGCAACATTTTAGCATAATGCCACAACTTATTCTACACATTTTTAAGGAAAGAATGGAAGTAGGAAATTACCTAACTTCCTTTATAACAAACTTCCATCAACATGGAGTTTATTTCCAGTATTACACAGCCACAACACCCTTAAAAACGAGCAGGAACCTTCAGCAAAATCGCTCCAAAGAATGGCAGCCAAACCTGGCGCTCAACTACTACTTTCAAACTAGGATTCTTGCAAGTTTTATACTAGAAATACTTACCTTTTGATGGGAAGGGGGTTGTTCTTGGTTAAAATTAAGAGTAATTGATTTCAACTTCTTGTCCAAAAATGAAGCAGCGTTGCTGTCTAAAAATGAAGCAGCCTTGCAAAAACTGTTTACCAACACACCAAACACACCTCCAACTTCTAGTCTTTTAATCAAGAATTCAAGCGAGGTTAGTAGTAGAATTATTACCTTTTCTACTTGTTCTTAATCTCTACCAAGAGGGAACATATATGTATCTTATAAAAGCTTAAAATATTCAGCAAATTCACCACAGCAACACTGCCCACGTGCAGCCAAAACAGCCGCCAATACACCACCTTCACCTTCCGATAGCTCCCCTTCACTTATCTTTAGTTTTAATGGAGTTTAGCTTGGTGTTCTCCTTATTTGCTTACTGGAAAATTGAGAGGATTTCAGAGGATAGGAAAGCACCTCAAATCTAAAAGAGATTAAAATGATATCATAGTGCAAGATTTAAAATAAAAAGGTATTTGGGCGGTGGCTGTTTTTAGGGCGGCGGCCACATCACTACCTGATAGTACCATCATAAAATGCCTATAACTTTTTATTTTGAAATGCGAATGACGAGAAATTTAATGTTCTGAAATGTAGACTCAAGTACATTTAATTTGATAGGTCGTGGGGCTTCTAATTCGTTATATGTTTGGAGATATGGTCATTCAAAATTGACCCTTACTTATGAACTTCACATACTCTTTTCTTTTTAATTCGTACACATTTTCCTTGTCATCTACGACAAATATACAACCCATAATTTCCTTAACATCGCATATAAACACTAAATAATCACCAAATTTTTTTCTCCAGGGTGTAACATTCTTCGCCCTTAGGAACATTCGTCCCCAAATGGAAATTAATTTCGCTTAATATGTTTCAAAATAGATACTCAATAACTTAGGTATCAAAAACATACCTTAATATCACGTCGACATTGTAAATAGGTGTGGATATTTCTTCATCATTTCCTCCTCAGCCTCCCAAGTCAATTCTTGGATGATATTACTTCACCCCAATACTTTAACCGAGGCAACTTCTTTGGTCCGAAGTTTCTTGACTTGCCGGTCGAGAATAGCAAGTGGGACCTCGGTGTAGGTCATCTCCTCATAAATTCGTACATCATCGACAAGCATAACATAAGTTGGGTCTCCTATACACTACCACAATGTTGATACATGAAATACTGGGTGGACTACCGCTAGCCCGGTTGGAAACTCCAACTCATAGGGTACTTTGTCTATCCTGCGGATAAATCTATAAGGCCAAACATATCTAGGGCTCAGCTTGCTCTTTCGGCCAAAATGCATGACGCCTTTCATAGGCGACCCTTTCAGGAAGACCCAATCATCAACAACAAACTCAACTGCTCGACGGCGTACATCCACATAAGACTTGTTCCTGCTCCGGGATGTCTGAAGACGATCTTTAATAAGTTTTATCTTGTCAATAACTTGTTTCACTAAGTCTGGCCCCAATAACTCTGCCTCACAGAGTTCAAACTAGCCCGCTAGCAACCTACATGTTCGCCCATATAAAGCTTCATATGGGTCCATTTGAATATTTGTCTGGTAGTTGTTATTATGGGCAAACTCAATCAAGGAAACATGATACATCCCAGCTTCCACCAATATTTAAAGCACAGGCACGCAACATATGTTCAAGTGTCTGATGGTGTATTCAGCCTGTCCGTCTATCCGAGGATGAAATGCAATATGTAGGCTTACTTGAGTGCCCAAGCATTCCCAGAAATACTTCCAGAAGTTTTCTATGAACTGAGCATCTTTATCGGAAATAATGGAGAAGGGGACGCCATGAATGTGAACTATCTCCCGTATATAAAGCCTAACATAATCCTCTACAGCATATGTGTTCTTAACTGGCAAGAAGTGAGCTAATTTAGTTAATCTATTAACTATTACCCAGATAGAATCATGTTTCCTACTCGTTCGAGGCAATCCTGTAATAAAATCCATATTAATAACCTCCCATTTCCAAGCTGAAATTTCTATATCCTGCACTAGACCTCCAAGCCTTTGGTGCTCAACCTTCACCTACTGGCAATTGGGACACTGAGCCACAAGACTTGTGATGTCCTTTTTCATGCCATTCCACTCGTATAGCTGCTTCAGGTAACGACACATCTTTGTGGCACCTAGGTGTATTGAATATTCATGTGCTGTGAGTTTACAGCACTTTCGATGCTCAAAACTGAGAAAATATCATGGACTTAGGTGTGTATATATGGATATAAGGAACTTTTCTTTGGTTACAGGATAAATAGGTATTGGAGCAAGAATGTGCAAAAGATAGCCAACAAGTGCAGAAAATAGGCTTAAGTCAAAAGCCTCAGTATGAGCTGTAGGTTGATGTTACGATCCATACTGATGATCGTGAAAAGTTTCAGATGGCTAAGTTATGAAGAGTGCATCCTATGACTCTCAGTACGAGTCGTTCAACGTTTGTAAACACTGTAACATTGATTCATGGAAAGATTCAGAAGATTTTCACAAGAGGCTAACTCTTAACATGGATAGACAATACGAGTCGTGGCATCAAGGTACGAGTCGTACCATCACACTCTTGAAGAACTTCAGAAAAATTGAGAATTCTCAGATTTAGACCATGATGGCACAGTACGACCTGTGGGAAGCATGTACGAGTCATACCAAGACCCAACACTTAGTCAAATTTCAGCCAGCCAGGAACATACGAGAAGCAGGGACAACCCATACAAACCGGCTATGGGTCGTAGAATCGATCATGGCACAGGAAGCACCAGTTATGGAAATTCACCTTGTTAGCCTAGGAAAATAATTTTATGTCTGTACAAATATGTTTTAAGTTTTATTTTCATAAGAGGATGTAAGAAGTACTTAGAGAACATTGAGAACATAAAATTGAGTTGATTAGCTTGTGATCAACCTTTTCTTGATTTCTTCTTGATCTTTGTGTATTGTTCTTTGGAATTTCGGATATTATCAAAGAAGTTTTCTCTCATCCATAATTGTAAGTATTTATTTATGTATTTAATTATGAATGAAAATCACCATCTTGCAGCTATGAGAGGCTAAAACCTCCATAGTTAGGATTGTGGGAACCATGGTGGATTAAAAAGCTAGGGTTACAGAAAAGTGATTTCAAACCAATGCAAAACACATGTCTTGTATTCTCTTCATTCTTAAACGTTTCTTAGCGGTGTACGACGTTAGGACTTGCCCGAATTCTTTTACTTGCTTAATCTTAGAGAGGTAGAGATTAGGAAAAGAGAATTACAACAAAGCATTGATATTGATGATCATTGTATTAACTTGAGTTGTAGTCACAAGATAGTTAAAGTTGGGAAAAATTGATAATGGGTAAACTAAGATCGCCCATGAGACCTGACCTGCTGATTGAGTATAGTCATTCAATAGGGACGAACCAGTCGTTTGGATGAACTTTAGTTATCAGTTCTACAAGTAAGCATCGGTGATGATCCCGTATGTATACCTGTAGAAGTTATGAACCCATGGGGAACACATACCCTAGTTATCTTTCATTCTTGATTTCAACAACAATTGTAACAGTTGTTTTATTTATTGCTTTCTTTAATACCCCCAATTTGGAGTAACAAACCAATGAGTTCACTTACTAGCATTAGTATAGCTCTTCCATATTCCCTGTGAGATGGACCCCAACCTCTAATTTGATTTTTTATTGACAGCGTCCGCTTCATACTTCAGTAGGAGGTATGATTTGAGTGTTATCAAAAAGTGACGTCGTTTCTGGGGAATATGGCTAAGATTAGATTAATTGCTTGTATTTAACTTTTGGTTATTATTTCCTCTTTTACGTTTTTATTTGTCTTTTTTTGTCTCATCCAGTGCACCTCTTGGAAAAGCAAAGCATTTAGGATAGTGGAGGATGAATCCGAGTTCCTTGACAAAGTCTATGTAGCCAAGATACTTGCATCGTGCTGTGATGTTAAATCAGGCGCTGCATGGGAGGCAATCCATGAATTCTAAACACTAGAGAACCACAGGTATGTTCGCTTCCCTCTGTTCTTGTTGTTCATTCTTCGGGGGCGAAGCTCAATTTTCAAAAA
Organism: Datura stramonium; assembly: GCA_018107945.1. NCBI lineage: Eukaryota > Viridiplantae > Streptophyta > Magnoliopsida > Solanales > Solanaceae > Datura > Datura stramonium. The sequence goes on from JACEIK010013698.1 coordinate 5,851, forward strand.
GGGGAGGTAGTGTACTTGTGATATTTGGGATTTTTGTTATTATTCCAAGGGTTTTTCTTTTTGTGTTTCTTTTCCCTCGGGCATGCTATCTAGTAGAACTGGAATGTTTAGGATTTTATTTTATTATTTTGTGACTTTTTTTTAATTAGGAAATAACATAGGAGTACTAAACCAATGACAATGCACTAATTTTGGATTTTTGAAAAAAATTGACCCTGTTTAAATTTTTGATGCACCGCCTATGTATTTGTGACTGCATGCATGATTTTTGTGGATCTTTTGATGTCATTTAGTTTATTAGCATGAGATTTCTTGTTAAGCCATGTGTAAACCAGGCAAGCAAGGTGAATATAAGTCATGTGCCAAAAGTGAGTGAGGTGTAATACTTAGTTCAGTATTGTGTTGAAGATCTAGAACTTGCCTGGTTGGTCTTTGCATAGGCTAAGGATGGTTGGTTAGGATATGATGGTTAGGATATGATCATAAGACATTTGTTGTTAAGCTCACTTTTAGCCAAAATCACCCTACCAGAATCATATGATTCCCTTGATCCCAACATTGAGCTTTAATAGACCATATTTATTTGATTAACCGATAAACCGTACCCATTTTTTATAATGAACCTGTTTTGGCCCTGGTCCTTCCTTGGATATTGTGAACCTCAACATAGGCAAAATGAAAAATTTGAGGGTGGCTAGAGTAGGGGTGCATGAATGATGGGAATGAGAAAAAGGTAGAGAAAAGAGAAAAGGTTAAAAATGAGGTGTGGTGTGACATAAAAAGAGTTAAAGGAAAATCTTGAAAAGGAAAATTCAAACGGGAAAAAATAAAATGCTTGAAAAGTTAAAATACACCATACCTATACCAATGCACATAAGAAGTGAAAAAGGAGGAAAAGGAATGAAAAGAAAAGAGGGTTAAATAGGGAAATAGTGAAGCCACGTATGAAGTGTCAAGGAAGGATAGTCACCAAAATCTCTCATATTTATCATGTCCAACCCTAGAGCCTATATTAGAAGCCACAACAAGTCCTATAGTGATCCTTCATTCACCATCCACTCAACCGAAGTAGAGAAAATAGGGCAAGCCCAGGTATCTGATACATAGTACTTAAAACTTCTTTGTGATAGTGAGTGTCTCGCTTGTTTAGTCCCATACAATATCTGACATTATATCTGTGAGTGTGGACTTCATTTGTTGTGAGGGTACATGGATTATGTTTACTTTTACCATTGGTCTTCATGAAAAGCATCGGTGATGACTTGATTACTTGTTGATAGCTAGATGACATGTCTTGATCTTTTCTTATCATGTTTTCTGATTGCTTGTAGTACATTAGCGGATGTTGGTTCATGCAAAAGGGTTAAAAAGGTTGTTGAATGTATAGTGCAAGTTTTGCTTAGTATTGGTTGTGGTATTCTAGGTTTATTTTCTAGTTGAGCTATTGTGTTTTGTTTTCCTTTCTTTTGCCCGAGGACATGCAAAATTCTTAAGTTGAGGGTGTTGATGTGTTGTGAATTTACAGCACTTTCGATGCTTAAAACTAAGAAAATAGCATGGACTTAGGTGTGTTTATATGGATATAAGGCACTTTTTCTTGGCTACAGGATAAATAGGTGTTGGAGCAAGAATGTGCAAAAGATTGCCTGAAAAGTGCAGAAAATAGGCTTAAGTCATAAGCCTCAAGATGAGCTATAGGTTGGATGCTAGAGCCATACTGAAGATCGTGAAAAGTGTCAGATGGCTAAGTTATGGAGAGTGCATCCTATGACTCTTAGTATGAGCTGTACAACGTTTGTATAAAACATAGCATTGAGTCGTGGAAAGATTCGTATGGATTTATAGGAGGCCGAATCACACAGAGACAATATGAGTCGGGCGTCAAGGTACGAGTTAGGCGTCAAGGTACGAGCCGTACTATCACACTTGTGAAGAACATCATAAAATTGAGAATTCTGAGTCAGACCACGGAAGCACAATACGACTCATGGAAGGATGTGCAATGAGCTGTACCAAGGCCCAAATAGCTAGTAAAAATTAGCCTGCCAAAGAATATACGGGAAGCAGGAGAATCCGTACAAACCTGCTAGGGTCGTAGGTAGAATCGATCGTGGCACAGAAAGAGGCACCAGTTATGAAAATTCACCTTGTTAGCCTAGGAAAAGGATTTTTATGTCTGTATAAATACGTTTTATGTTTTATTTTCATAAGAGGACGTAAGAAGTAGTTAGAGAACATTGATAACATATAATTGAGTTGATTAGCTTGTGATCAACCTTTTCTTGATTTCTTCTTGATCTTTGTGTATTATTCTTGAGAATTTAGGATATAATCAAAGAAGTTTTTCTCTCATCCATAATTGTAAGTATTGATTTATGTGTATTTAATTATTAATACAAATCACAATCTTGTAGCTATGAGAGGCTAAAACCTCCATAGCTAGAGTTGTTGGAACCATGGTGGGTTAACAAGCTAGGTTGCGTAAAAGATTCAAAACCAATGCAAAACACTTGTATTGTATTCTTGGCATGCTTAAACGTTTCTTAACGGTGTACAACGTTAGAATTTGCCCTTGAATTATTTACTTTCTTGAGCCTAGAGAGGTAGAGATAAGGAAAATAAAATTAGAACAAAGCCTTGATCTTGATGATCATTGTATTAACTCGTTGTGGTCGCAGATAAAGTTAAATTTAGGATGATAACGGATAAAATTGAAATCGCCTGCGAGATGACCCGATGATTGAGTATAGTCATTCAATAGGGACGAACCAGTGATTTGGATGAACTTCTTAGTTATTAGTTCTACAAGTAAGCATTGGTGATGATCATGTATGTATACCCAATACAAGCTTATGAACCCATGGGGAACACAAAACCATAGTTATCTTTCATTATTGATTTCAACAACAATTTTAATAGTTGTTTTATTTATTGCTTTCTTTAGAACCCCAAATTTTGAGTAACTAACTAATAAATTAACTTACTAGCTTTAGTATAGCTCTTCCATATTCACTTTTTGCATCGACCCCAGTCCCCAGTTGGGTTCTTATTGATAATTTCCGGTTCATACTTTGGTAGAAGGTATGGTTTGAGCGTTATCTAATATCGAGAATAGTGAGCTTCATTCATAATTTGCCTGCATAGCTCACCCACATTAGTTACACATAGACGGCCTTGGCATTCAAGAACTCTATCGGGTCCAAAATCAAATAGGCTCTGCTTCTATTGTGGTATACTAGCTCTTAGTAAGACTAACTCTTCATCATCATATTGTCATTGCTTAACTTCTGCTACCAAGGACGATTCTGATGTGTTTTGGGACAATAACACCTCTATCTTCTGTGATCCGGTGATCCGATTCTATAAGTCACCCAACTTAGCGTAGCCTGGTCATCTCAATCTTGTCAACCTGGAATATGACCTCAAGCTACCATAGACTTGCAACTTAGCACATCAACTACAACATTTGCTCTACCCGGCTGATACAGATGCTAACATCATAATTTTTTAGAAATTCTAAATAACCTTTTCTAGTGTAAACTAAATTTTCTGCTAGAATAGGTATTTGAAGGCTCTTATGATCCTTAAAACATATCTAATATAAAAAATTTCATACAGGTAGTGACACTAGATCTACAGCAAACACCACTGCTACCAATTCTAGATCATGGGTAGATATGATCTTCGCCGTGCTTCCTCGCTCCCTCGACGCATAGGTAATGACTTTGTTGTGTTGCATGAAAATACAAACTAAGATGATCCTAGAGGCATCACAATAAAACCACATAACCCTGTACTTCGAAGAGTCAAGACAGGTACTGAGGTCAAATCCTATCTTTCAACTCTTGAAACGCCTTCACATGCCTCTCGATACCTAAACTTAGTTGCTCTATAAGTCAACTTTTTGTCAACGGCACATAGATAGTAGAAAAACCTTCTACAAATCTTGTGATAGAAACCTACCAATCTCAGAAAACTACAAACTTATGTAGGATTCAAGGGTTCAGCCAACTCTTTACTAATTTCTCTATCTTCTAACTATCCACTCTTATACATTCAGCTATAACTACATGACCAAGGAAAGCCACGGATATTAGCCAAAAATTCACACTTAGTAAATTTAGCATACAACTTGCGCTCCTAGAGAGGTTGTAACACATCTCTAGTGTGATCTTCATGTTAGCCTCTAATCGTTAGGAATTCAAGATGTCATCAATAAATACAATCAAGAATACATCAAGGAAGGGCCTAAACAGCCTATTCATCAAATCCATAAAATTCGTAGGAGCATTAGTGCCTAAATGAAATCACTAAGAACTCATAATGACCATATCTAGTTCTAAAGTCACCCTTAGGGATATCAACTTCCCTAACCCATAACTACAGTACTCGGATCTCAAATAAATCTTTGAGAAGCATCTGGCACCCTGTAACTAATCAAACAGGTCATCAATCCTAGGTAGTGGATATTTTTATTATACTTAACCTTATTCAACTTCCTATAGTCAATACACATTCTTAACAACCCATTCTTCTTTTCGCACAAAAGCACCGGTGCACCCTGTGGAGATACACTAGGTCAAATGAACCCTTCTTGAGTGTGATCTCCCCACTAATCCTTCAATTCCCTTAACTCTACTGAAGCCATTCAGTAAGGAGGGATCGATAAAGGCTGAGTACCGGAAGTAGATCAATTGAAAACCTATCTCCCTTACTGTGAAGAATTCTGTAGTAAATACTCCGAAAAGACCTCAAGGAACTCATTTTTACGATAGAAATTGACTAGAGAGTCGCAGGCTCACATTCTAGTTTCTTACTCGAACCAAGTGAGAAATACATCTTTTGGATATTAACTTCTGAGCCTTAAGGTAGGAAATAAACTTACCTTTAGGCGTAGCGGCATTGCCTTGCCATTTCCCCGGACTCCGGCTCGCCGAAAATGAAGCCCGACAACCTTGGTCGGCAATCAACATTAGCATAACATGCCGCCTAACCAATCCATACCCATAATGACATCAAATCTAACATTTCAAGCTTAACTAGATTAGTTAAGGTTTATATATCACATAAAAATACTACACAATTCTTGAAAACTCATCTACCTAACACAGATTCGCCAATTGGTGTAGAAACAACAAATGGTATAGATAATAACTCAGGGACTGTCTCAAACTGACTCGGCAACCAACGGTGTAAATATAAGAGAGTGTAAAACCAGGATCAAGCAATACATATACTGCACGAGAATTAATAATCAAATACTCGTGAATAAACATCAAGTGAGGCCTGGGTCCTGTCGACCAACCAAAGCACAAAATTTATTCTAGGTTGCCCCAAAACTAGAAGCCTCTCTCTCTCTACCTCTTCCACGGCCTACTTCCAACTGAGGATCAAGTCTATGAGGTCGAACGAAAGATAATGAAGCAACCGCTGATCGCACCTAATCCGCCTGAACCCTATTTGAACAATGCCTCATAAAGTGCCCTGGCTGCCCACAACGATAGCATACATTCTACCCCTGATGGCAATGACCTAAAAGGAGATCTCCCACACTGAAGACAAAGAGACAATGATTGTCTCTCTCGCCCGCCCCTCCTATTGTCGAGCTAGTTGGAGCTAGGCCTTGGTCTATTCTCTGTCTCTGAAATTGGAGGTGGGGCACTCCATAAAGGCCTTACTGACTACCTAGATGACTGAGCCCCTGTGTCACCCTGCGTGGTTCTGTAAGGACCTAGGGTCCTAGCTCTCTTCCTTTCTCCCCGCTGTCTCCGAGTGCATCCTGTACTGATGAACCAAATCCTCTCGCCCTTTGGGCGAAAGCATGAATTCGTGCAATGTCCATGTGCTCCTGAGTAGATACCCCTAAACAATCTTGAACTATATGAATCCCCAACCCCAACACGAATTGATGAACTCTATCCTCCATCATCTGAACCATGAGCAAAGCATACCTAGTAAGAGAATTAAATTAAGATAATACTCACTCACACTGTGCTGCCCTACTCTCTAGGTGGAAAATCACCAACTCGAGCCTAACACTGAAGCTCCCAGGTAGAATTAAAGGCCTCAGAGAACTCTTTCCCACCCAGTTGGCGGTGCATCAAACCTCTGCAACCTCATACCATAATATAGCTACATCACATAGTCTTAAGGCCGCCAACTCTACTTCCGCTCCCTCAGAGTCGTGATTTGTACCTTCAACACCCTATACATATGATCAATAAAGTCCTATTGATCTTGCTTGGGTCGGATCCGGTGAATATAAGAGGGCTCAAACTCAAGAACTCGTGAGACCTGGCATTGACAGTTACCTGGCCTCTATGTCTCTATCGCCAACACCGTCAAGCCCTCGACATACAACTATATGAGCTATTAATCAACAACTCTCAAGACCCTATCCGACCAAAACAATCAGAGGTACCATAGGCATAGGAGGGTCTGCTACCCTACTAATCCCCATGTACTGCTGGTGCAGGAAGAGGCGAAGGTCTATCTGCTACCGCTCTAATCGTTGCTGGAGGAATTATATTATCCTGGGGGTAGGAGACACACTTTGAGCCTTGACCCGTCTCCTTGGTCCTCCTCGGAGGGTGACTAGTACCTTCTTGCGGTTGTGCCACCAACCTCATAGTCATATTCCTCTTTTCATAGGAATACTCTAAAATAATAACATGATTTCAGATATCGTAGTACTTATGACCTTTCTCTATAGCACAAACTATTAGTAAAAGAAGTGAAGTAATTCCTAGATGTCCTATAGCCTCCTCGGGACATAAGTATGGTGCACAACATACCCATAAGCAAGACTCTACTAAACCCGGCATTTTGACTCCTGGGACATGACTTTGCTCTACCATGTCTATCACGCTCCCAAAACTGCAGTAGGCAACCAGCACTCGATTCATGATTGATTGAGAAGCCGACAATATAGCGTCTGGAAATGTAACACTAAGGCCGACCAACCAACCTGTCACAACCTACCAAGATAAATACTAGAACCATAAGGTCTCGATAATGACAAATATGCAATCTGGAAAGCCGATAAGTCTGCAATAAAGCTAAATAAGCAATGGTAAACCAACATGACTAAACAACAAAACTACTATACAAATGAGTCCACATCATCCTCTGCAAAGAGTAAACAAATTGAAATGCAATGACAGAGCTCCCAGCCTATCCCTACGACACACAAAAACTCAAAATAGTAAAAAAACTAGGACATGGCCCTGGAAGAGAGAAGCATACCACTATTCTACTAAAATCTGGCTCCTATTGTGTCTCGATGATCCGAGCCTCGGCCTCGCACCCGCTGCACGATAGTAGGAGGGGTCCCAAGATGGAGGGACATCAGTATGAATAAAATGTACTGGTATGTAAGGCTAAAAACTATAACATACAAGATAACAATGATAACTTAGCCAGAAATGAGGAATAGTAACAACCCGGAATCCTAAAAATCAAAACCTGACAATAACTCAATATTAAAGTGTAAATACAATAATCTAATGCACAATAAAAACTATAATTGAAATTCCAGTGACCAGCCAACCATAAAATCCATATAAAATTTGTCCAGCCAGTGAACCACACTCTGGGTAAAAATAAAATGCCTCCAGCCGGGTGTACCACATCAGGTAAGCCAAAAATACCTCCCAATCACCGTACCACACCGGGGTAAAATCCAAAAATGTTAATAAAATCTATTAATGGAGCTGATATGGATTATACTGACCAACTTAACATGTATAAACATAGAAATGAGGAATACGAAATATGCGGCCTGTGTATAGGCATCCTTCGTAATGCATAATTGCAAGTGAGCACATAGAACATGTAAAGCTAGAAAATAGAACTTAAATGCATATAGTAAAAACTTGTATAAATCATATGGATCTGCGGATGACCTATGAGTTTCAACAAGATCTATAGATCATGTTCAAAGGGACATTTGAGCTCGGAGACTCAAGCGCTTGTAGTTTCTCTTAAGGGAAAGGGATTATCAAATCTCCCTTTGGCCTGACATACTTACAACATACACATAAGATAAAGGACAACCACCAGGTAATCCTAATTGAATAAGCTCATTTATCCTTAATAGCTTGCGACGTCTTGTTTGGCTTAAAATCATTTAACGCTACATCTTGGCTCTTTTGACCAATTCTAAGTTAGCAACCAGACCTTTAAACACATTTAACATCATATGTATATATATATGATAAAGTAAGCACAAGCTAACATTGCCCACGCTGAAGGGGTCTCTAACTCGATGAACAACTACGACAATAATCAACACAATATCACATTTTAAATGCCTCACTTCGGCTAGGAATAATCTTAACATTTAACTTCAATAAAATATGAAACTTTAAATCTTAAATTAAGCTTAGCATACTTCCTCAAGACTTGTAAAGAGGTTTCTGGCTCATTCAATCTACAACGCGTGGATCGTGCTTAAGTATGATGGACGGGGCGCCTTGCATACCTTTTTTCGGCGAGATTTCTTAGTCTCTTCTTTCTTTCAACAATCAGGACTTATACCCTTAAATTACTTGAGTTTATAAACAAGTGACAAGTCCATTTTAAGCCAATATATCCAGCCAAAACATCACACCAACAGGAGCAACAGCGGCGGCAACAACAACGCAAAAGGCAACATTTTAGCATACTGCTACAACTTGTTCTACACATTTCTATGAAAGAATAAAAGTCAAAAATTACCTAACTTAAAAAGAGTTAAAGGAGCAGTTGAAGGATTTGCTAGATAAGGGTTTCATTAGCTTTGTGACAAACATCAATTAAGATGGAGTTTATTTATATTAACAAAGCTACAACAACCTTCAAAAACGAGCAGGAACCTTCAGCAAAATCGCTCAAAAGAATGACAGCCAAACATGGCACCCAACTACTAGTTTCAAACTAGGATTCTTGCAAGTTGTATAGTAGAAATACTTACCTTTTGCTGCGGGGGGTTGTTCTTGGTTAAAAATAGGAGTAATTGACCTCAACTTCTTGTCCAAAAACTCAGAAACCTTGCTGTCCAAAATGCGGCAAAAATAGTTCACTGACACATCAAACACACCTTCAACTTCTAGTCTTTTAATCAAGAATTCAAGCAAGGTTAGTAGTAGAAATTTTATCTTTTATACTTGTTTTTAATCCCTATCAAGATGGAATATATATGTAGCTTAGAACAGCTTCAAAAGCGCAGCAATTCACCACAGCAACACTACCCAAGTTCAACCAAAACAGCCACCAACACACCACCTTCTCCTTGTGATAGATCCCCTTCACTTAGCTTTAGTTTTAATAGAGTTTAGCTTGTGTTTTCCTTAGTTGTTTTCTGGAAATTTGAGAGGATTTCAGAGGATAAGAAAGCACCTCAAATCTGAAAAATATTAAAATGATATCATAGCGCAAGACTTAAAATATAAAGCTATTTGGGTAGTGGCCGTTTTTAGGGTCGTGGCCACATCACTGCCTTATAGTGCCACCGTAAAAATTTTATAATATTTTACTCTGAACTCCGATTGATAATTTGTTTCATGTTCTAAAAACTAGACTCAAAGTCCTTTAAGTTGATAGGTCGTGGGGCTTCTAATTCATTAGAGTTTTGGAGATATGATCATTTAAAATTAACCCTTGTTTATGAACTTCACATACTCTTTGCTTCTCCATTAGTACACATTTCCCTTATCATCTATGACAAATATTCAACCCATACTTCCCTTAACATCAAATATAAACACCAAATAATCAACCAAAAAAATTTTGCAGGGTGTAACAAGAGCTCGCCAAGGATCATCACGGGTATGTCATAAGCCTTTCAGGTTGATCCTCGCATGTTGTTATGCTTAGGATTCATATTATAAGGTATAATGTCCTTTTTTGGCATCATAGTATGAGATTTGTCCATATATTGTTTGAAATGCTTATAGGTATGAAGCCTTTAGTGATAACTGTGGGGACGAATGGAAAGTCAGGAGTTAGTGATGTAGCCCAGCCTTAAGGAAGATTCCAAGAGCTTTAAAATGATGGCTTTAAGCTGAGAGGGAGATGTTAAGTTGAGTAGTCAAGTCAAGTCTTGAGTTCCAAGTGTGAATGTCAAGGATCAGTAAATATGGGAGATCGATCCACGCTTGTTCAAGTGTCTTCTCGTACTTCAGTCAATATGATACTCTACTCATGTCGTATGAAAAGATGTTATGCCCACATCTAAGTTGCAAGTACTCCTTACGTGTATTCATACATGGATTCGTAGAATGAAAAGAAACCACTTCAGGTGGTGATTCCAGTCTTCTTCCACTATTCCATCAATCGCAGTTTCATGTCATGAAACTCGTTATGTATTCAAACTCATGTCTCTCAGCATGCTCGGCTCCATGAAATCAGTCCTTATGATTTACCTTGGCGGCTCATAAGATCGTGTTATATCAGGTGTATGCCCAACTTAGATTTCTTGAACAATTTGTGCTCAGATTTCCTTACTATAAGCGATGTGAATGTTTCCCCATGATGGGAATAGTGGTTACAACGTGTACATTCAGGATAACTCCCTATTCCTTCCTTGGATGCTCGATAGGTAGAAGTTCATAAAGCACAACTATTAGCAAATCCTAAAAGATAGGGGAATTCTTGAATAATGTTAGCTACAAGATGCCATGGGGTAACCATAAGGATAGGCTTAAATAAGGTAGTATGTACAGGTAGACCATATATGGTGTGACTAGTGACTTCTTGATTAGAGATTGAACTTGTGTGACTTTCTTGTTAAGCGGGGAATAATGTTCTTAGTGGATAACTCTAGGTTGTTGGAGGTGTAGCCGAGTTAGGCTGGAGCATAGTTAAGGTATGCTGTTGGACTCAGACTTTAGTATAAATAGGAGCCCGAGTGAGGAGTATAGGTTGGGAAGATTGAGCATAAGAAACTGGAAGGTAGGCGACCGGGTATCAAGATTCCTACTTGAAAGTTGGAGGAGATCAAGGTAGAGTTCATTACAGGGCCACCTCGTACGCGTCGAAAGCATGATTCTATTCGGATGATTGAAGACCAGATGACTAAGTCAGCACAAGTGTTATGATAAATTTCATATACGGTAGTTAGTATGGTTGCTTGGGATTCTGTTGTCATGAGTCGGACCCACACATTATGACTCATAGTGGGGACTCGTGGTTTGGGGAAAGAAATCTCTAAACTACACCACGAGTTTTCCTATGACCCATACCATCAACCTACGACTCGTAGGTTGAGCCGTATTGGAAACATTCCCCAAATTTTCTTACTGATCATATTCCAAATCTCGGGTCTAGTCTTGGGATCTTTTAGGGTATTACAATGTGGTAGTGCAAGTAAATCAATTATTGAACCCATAGGAACTCATAGTTGACAAAGATTAAAGATAAGCTACTATTATTTATTTGACAAGTGTTTTACAAAGTAGTTATTTTTGTGATTGTGTAATACCTTGGAGGTGCCTAAGAATAAGACCCGGGATTTTAAATCTGAAATCTGCAGAAACTGGGAAAAAATAGCATAGGATGAGTGGAGTAACGACTCGTGGTTGCAAACCACAAACCGTTGTTAGCAGTCGTGGGCTCAGGTGTTTGGGTGGCAGTGGAAGTAACGATTGATGTAACAACATGTTGTAAGAAACAACGATTCATCATTCATTGTCGTGGTAAGAGATGGACTTAGCATTTGGTGAATAAAATGGGTCATCTAATGACCCGTCGTGGCATGCAATGATCCGTAGTAGTGAGTCGTGGTAAGGGAACCTAAATCTCCAGTGGACATGACGGACGGATACCACGATCCATTAGAGCCAACAACGAGTTGTGCTGAGACTCATCGTGGGGAAGTTCAAAAGGTTCAGGAGGGAAATAAACAACCGATTAAATGACCCGTTAGACCTAAGGATGAGTCATCCTATCTATTCGTGGTCTGATTCCGAGAGAAGGCCTGGGCAGTGCATAGCACGGACAGATACCATAGGTCGTGGTATCCTTCAATGACCCGTTGGGTCGTCAGTTGTTTGGTCCAGTGTGCAGTTTTCTGCGAATAACATAAGGGTATTTTTGTCATTTGCTAGTTCCTAAGACCTGTACTATGTCGTTTAAGGCTCATTTTATAGGGTTTTAAGAAGGGGAAAACCTATTCTTAGCTAATCCATTCCATGCATGCAAACTTGAGAGTTTGAAGAGAGGATTTAGAGCAAGTTTTGAAGGTTTCAATTGGAATCTCATCTTGGACAATTAGAGAAGTGGTAAAATCATCCCTTCCAGGTATGCAGGGTTATGAGTGGATGTTTCCTTCCTCACCCATACCCAAATCTCTATCTAAGTGTGAGAAATTCACATGATCAAGTTATGGGGTTTTTACCCAATAGCATAATTCTTCAATTTCTATACATGGGTATGATTAGATTATGTTTATATTGATGAATTGAAGCTTGGGAAGATTTTAAATTGTTTTCAATCAAAAATTGTGTTTTCTAAATTTTGAAATTTAAATGCCCATGGATGAGAAGTTCATGAAAGAAAAAAATGATGATGAATGTGTGATGATGATGACATTTGATAATGAAAAGAATGTCTCTAAAGCTACCCATGATTATGATATTATTTTAAAAATAAATTGAGTAGATCCAAGCATGATAATGTTTTGGGCAAGGCCCTTATAGCAAGTATGATGATGTAGTAGTTCTAAAGTAATCTTACCACATGGTTTTGGAGTAGAATCTCCCACTTATCTCTAAGCTTGTGGTATGCTTAGAAATAAATATTCTCATATGCATGAATTCATAATTGAGATGTATGTTATTATTGAGCTTCGTTTTCATACAATGTCGGTTCTATACATGATTTCATTATTGAGCTTTGTCAAATGACAATGTTGAGCTTTGTTTCATACGATGTTGAGTTTATGGATGATATTATTGTTCATGTTCATCAATATATGATGTTGAGCTTCATTATACATGATGTAGAGCATTGCATGTTTTGGGAGAAGAGTCTAGCATCGAGCGGGCTAAGGATCGATCACCCTATGCCCCAAAACTAGGCGCCAATGTAGGTTCATACTATTATATTAATGGGACCTCCCTTGTGAGCTATCCCCGACCCTAATGGCCCATGAGCTTTATATTGATATCATGGTAGTTTCCTTAGCACTGACAAGGTTTTGGACGGCTCTGCCCACATGAGTGTAATAGTCGGTTAAGTGATGAGTCTCCCATTGTCTACATGATTCAGATTTGCATATTCAGTATTCATGATTATAACTTTAAGAATGCATGTTCTAAAAGATAGGTTTGACTCATTGTTCAGCTTTTCTATAAATGTCATATTTCAACTTTGTCACGCCCCGCCTTGGGGGGTATGACTGGCACCTGGTGCCCTGCTAGGACCTGAACTGCTAGACTACTGAGCCTAAGCACATCTGGTGCCTGGCTG
>JACEIK010013703.1:10124-24580 GCA_018107945.1 Datura stramonium
AAACGATACCTCCTTCACATATTGAAAGAAAATGATATTTAACTTAAAATTTTCAGTAATTATCACCAAAAAGAATTAAAAAGTCAGAATAATTTATTTTTAGAGAAAATATTTTTTTATGCTATTTATTTTTCTGGGCTACGTTTTTGGTAAAGTTTGATTTGCATAAATCACTTAGTTTATTTTTATGTGAAACTTTTACTTGATTCCCTTACTTTGGCATTTTCAAAAAATCTAAGTCATCCCAAAACTATGCAAACTTTTGAAGGTGAGAATTGCTTTCTCTAATTGAATAGCTTAATACATCTCCAAATTTAAGGTTGATTATTATTTTCATTCCGAACTATGTCTAGTACTGATTACATCTCTATAGTTGGATAAGTGAATTTGAAAACCCCAAAGAAGGCATTTTAAAATTAACTTATCCAAATGTATGGGTGCAGTTAGTACTAGGTAAAATTTGGGGATGAAGTAATAATCAGCGTCAAGTTTGTGGGGTTTTTAAAGCTATCCGGCCTTAATATTAAAGTATTACTTTATATCAGTGGTTTAATGCTTTGTATCTATGCATAAATTTGGTTGAGCTACTAGGAGCTAGCATGATCTCTGAATCTACATTTAAGATCATATGATGTTTACATGAGTACCAAATATCGTACAAGTAACAAACTATGTACAAGGAAGAATGAAGAAAAAAGTATAAGAATTAGGTCTTTAACAGAACTCCAAAAGAAATTGGTAAAACAGGTAGCACTGAAGAGGAACTGAAAATTGGTATTAAGACTTAATTCAATTCTATAAGGAACTGGAGTTAAAGTTATAGAAACATTATCATAAAATGAACTCATGAAATTAGCTTGAAATTAGGAGAAGTTGGTCGTGTACGACTAAAGATAAAATTTAAGTCAAACAAGTATTGATTTATTAGAATGTCTACGGGTAGTTCTTTTACTCCTATAAATTCAACAAGACAAAAAAAATTTGGAGCTTAACCATCCACAGAGAGAGAATATATAGTTAGAGAAAAGTCTACACAAGAAAGTTCTTAAGAGGAAAAAGGGTCAACTACTATAACAAGAGAACTTGGTCCTGCCAAGTTATATCTTTACTATTCTTGAGTTGTAACAACTAGATTCTTGCGGTTCAAAAATAAGATCTTGATTACATTTTGCAGTTTAAAGTGTTATAAGTATGCTTATGCCGAGGGAGATTTAAAAGTATTTATATGTTCATGTTAAGAAGTTTGAAGTGTATAGAGTATACTATAGAAGTGTCGGGGATTGAGCATATAAGACAAGTTGACGAACAATCTGATGGAGTAGGGAAAGCACAGGACAGGCGCACTTCCAGGTGCGGTGTGCCAGCACCTAAACTTCAAAAGGGGTAGGTAGGCGTATTGCAAGGCGCGGCGCGCCTGATCCCTCCACCGCCCCAACTTCATATATTTTATTATATTGTGACCTTGATGGTCCATTTGTGAGTTTTCAGTTTATTGTGACAGGTATAGCCGACTTTTCGATTCATTTAGTATCGAGTGTCAGTCGCATCCTTCCCCAATTTTGAGGTGTGGCACGTATATACTAGTGTCTGCGTTTGGAGAAATAATTTTTTAGTATCATTGTCAGAAAATTAAAAATTAATTATTTATCTGGGCCGGGCTTTTACTTTTTATCTATTCAAGTTTTAAATTTTTCTTTTTTTCAGTCTAGTATTTTGTTACTACTTTTGATATGGAATCGTGAAATAGAAATTGGTCAAATGTTAGATATCATACTCTAGCAATCCTTGTCTAATTTGTGGAGGACCCCACGAGTTGATAAATTGTCATAATGTTTCCAAGGGTAGGTTGTACACACAACTCCAACTCTTTGAGTGAAATGTTTATAGTACGTATAGTGGTTAATATGTCATTGGAATGGTTGTTCTAATACTTATTTCTCATTCTCGAGACCCTATTATGGTTCTCATATTGTTTGTAATGTTGACAGGAGTAATAAAGTGGAGGATGCATAACTACATGACCACTTATTGATTTGTTCAAAAAAATATTCAAGCAGAATGAAGAACAAAGAAAGTCATAGAAAAGACTAGTGCTAAACTCACAAATATGCAGGATGAGGTTGAAACTTATAATGATCAGCAAGTTACAGGCTTAGCTAATACCTTAAAGATGAACCTCGAATAGAAGAAGAGAGTAAGTTTCCGCAAGAAGATAGAGTTGAAGAAATCAAGATAGTTTGTCAAACTTCGCAAATAGAACAAGTTCAACTAATGAAACTTCATGAGTTCCTCCATGATGGTCTTACAAATATGGCACAATAACTAATAGAAGGAAGAACTAAGTTTAGACAAGAGATAGACCAATTAGGCTCGGATATTCGTGACCTATGTCATGACCGAAAATTTCACCTGGGTCATGATGGCACCTAACCCTACATGGTAGGCGAACAAATCTCAAAATGACCACAAAATCTAATGCATTAAACTAAAATAAAGTACAACAATTTTTATAAACTAATGTCATGATCCAAAAATTCCCTAAGTCATGATGGCACCTACTCCGAACTGGTAGGCACATTATTTTCATTATTAACATGCATAAAGTAAACATAAATAGTGATAAGTCATAAATAAATATTTAAATAACATAAGTACGTAAATACAATAGAAATACTCCTAAAGAACTAGTGACATGAGTCAAGTCCACCAAGATTAAAAATAAATATAAGAGTTCAACACTATACTGCCTAAAACCAGAAAGAGAGTTAAATAATAAAATAAAATCAAAGTTTGGTGCTACATATAGGATAGCAGCACACCCTGAGACTCCAAATAGAAGAACTATACTAATCTCATCATAACCTTCTCGAACTCACGGTCATGCAACTCTACACTTGGAAAAATTTCTCATCAGACATGCATCATTCCACCCGAAATAATTTTCTATAAAGTATCAAGAATAAGACTATTCAGTCATAGTACGAATATCAAAATCCCATAGACTAGCCCCTCAAGATAATATCACATGAATTCACGATATGAATAATATATGAGCCCTCATGACATGTCAATTATATTGTAAGTGAATCTATGAAATTGCAAAAATCTCAAGTATCTAGAGTGATGCATGAAAGTATGATCAAATAGGCACAATTAATATCTAAAAACTGTAAGTTCGTCTAAAGTACTATGTCAACATCAATTAATTAAGTCTAGATCATTTAACCTCAATCAGTGCACATAATCGATTGCACAAATAGCTTCAGATAATATTAGAAAATTACATAAATAATTATAGACCAGATTTATTACCCGTATATGTCACCTGGTACTCGCAAAGGTGCTCGTCACTTCACCTATATGTTATCCCCATTCAACAATTTTGTTAAAATGATCATAACTATGTTATACGACCTTTGGATTCGATGATTCTTGTTGCTATGAGTCTGAAATAACGATATAGACCTAGTCGTTTAGTCGAAACTCAATTCTAAGCTCGTTTTCTTAATCTGATACCATTTTCGCTTGTTAAAGATTTAATTCATGATATATGATAAAAACTGTTGAGCTATGCAGCAAAGGCATGTAGTGGTTCAATTAGTATGCTGATTAAGTGTTTGTTAGAAGTTGTTAAGAGCAGTTATAGGATAATTAGTTAGTTAGGTATAAGTGCATGTGATATGCATATGAGCATAGTTAGTCGGTGGAGTTAGTATAAAGGGCAGGAGTCATTTGTATTAGCAGTATTCTTTAAGCAATGTAATTCCCCTTATTCTTCTTCCTAGTTTTTCAATGAGAACATTCATCAATGCATGTTTAGTTTTCAGTCATGTCTAATTCTAATATGGTATCAGAGCATCGTTGTGATCTGTAGCTGATAGAATTGTTCAATCAAAGAAGAAATCCTAATTGACGGATTGAGATTCAACAATGGTGGAAACACATGAGTTGCATGTCACAGAAGATCCACAGACAGATCACAATCATCCACTGCATCTATAGGATTCATAAATTCCTAGAGTAGCACCGATTCCTATGAAGCTTACAGGACCAAAAAACTATGGTGTATGGAGTAGATCAATGAAATTAGCGTTGCTGGTTAAAAATAAACTTGATTTTGTTAACGGTACTTGTGTAAAGAGCTCATACAAGGGAGCATTAGCAGCAAAATAGGAGAGATGTGATGCAGTAGTGATGTCGTGGATGACGAGTATAGTGTATGCTGCTAGTTCGAAGAAAATTTGGGGAGATTTCAAGGAGAGGTTCGATAAGTCGAATCTAACTAGAATTTTTCATCTATATAGAGAGATTAGCATATTGAAACAAGGAACATACACAGTTACTGCATACTATTCGAAGATGAGAGATATGTGGGATGAAATAGATGTTATGATGCCTTCGCCGTCATGTCATTGTGCAGAATCGAGATCGTATGTAGAACACATCAAGCAACAACGACTATTACAATTTCTGGCTAGACTGAATGAGAGTTATGCGCAGGTGATAAGTAACATATTGTTGAGTACTTCTGTTCCTAGCGTGAATCAAGCATATGCGATGGCAATTCAAGAGGAAAGTTAGAGAAAGTTAGGAGTCGCAGATGCAGGAAAGGAACCTTTGATAATGTATGCAGGAAAAAATCATGGATCTTCTTCACATCATGGATCTTCTTCACATCAGAGTATTCAGAGAGAACAAAATATGCGAGATCAATTTCAGCAAAATCAAAGAGAGCAGAATGTTCAAAATCAAAATCAAAGTTTTCAAAGGAGGAAAATAGGGATAATATGTGAAAATTGTGACTAGAAGGGACATTCTAAGGAGAATTGTTACAGATTGGTAGGTTTTCCACCAGATTTCAGAAGTAAGAGGAAGGTGCAGAATGAAGGAACCATGCCTTAATGCAAATAATACTACAGTAGATGGAAGCAACAACTTGAACAATGAGATGAGTCAGTTCAAGGGAGGCTACTTCACGAGGGAACAGTATGAGCAGTTACTCAACATGATGGATCGTCCTGCACCAACTGGAAACTGTAGGACTGATGCAACAGGTATGATTTTCTTGCAAAATCAATTAACTACCATGTCTTGAATAGTTGATTCAGGAGCTACACACCACATTACCAAGTCTGAGAGAATTTTAAAGGATATTATGACAGTTATTGATTCAAAGGAGAGTCAAGTGCAAGTACCAACAGGAGGCAGAACACAAGTAAAACATACAGGGAATACAGTGATATTAGGAGAGTATACATTGAAGGATGTCCTTCATGTACCAGATTTCAAATTTAATCTTTTGTCAGTCTCAAAACTTACCAGGGATCTCAGATGTTTTATTTTCTTTTATCCTGACCTGTGTGTGCTGCAGGCCCTCTTCACTGGCAAGGTGATTGGGATTGGTAAGAAATCAGAAGACCTTTACATATTAAAGAACCATGTAGAACTAATGATTGGAGCAGTAGTGAGAAGACAAATAGATCAAATCTTGTGGCACCACAGACTTGGACACCCATCCTTTCGAGTTATGAAGAATATTCCTATGTTGCAGAATAATGTTGACATGATCATGCAGCATGATTGTATGATTATTCCATTAGCTAAGCAATGTAGACCTCCATTCCAATTAGTAGTAGTAGTTCTCCCGGTCTATTTCATATTGTTCATTTAGATGTTTGGGGACCACATAAGCAGCCAACCTATGATGGAAAATATTACTTTGTCATTATTTTTTATTATTTCAGTAGGTTTACTTGGGTTTCTCTATTACAATCTAATAAGGAAGTATTGTTGTTTTGAAAAGCTTCATTTCCATGATTTGTACTCAATTTGGTGAAAAAATAAAAATATTGAGATCAGATAATGACACATAATTTTTCAAAAACCACATGAATGAGTTGTTACTCAATCATGGAATCATACATCAAAGCAGTTGTCCTTATACTCCCCAGCAGAATGGGGTAGTATAAAGGAAACATAGGCATATTCTTGAAGTTGGGAGAGCTTTGAAGTTACAATCTCATATCCCAGGGAAGTTTTGGGGAAATTGCATTCAAACATCAGTTTATCTTATCAACATATTGCCCATGTTGTGTTGAAAGGGAAGTACCATTTGAAATGTTGTATGGTCATCCACCCAAACTTGATCATCTAAAAATATTTGGATGTTTGGTGTTTGCCAGTACACTACCAAGGGGAGACAATTTTGAGGCCAGAGCTAGAAGAGCTGTTTTGATTGGGTTTTACGATACACAAAATGGGTATAAGCTATATGATTTAGATAATCATACTTTCTTTGTTAGCAAAGATGTCATATTCAAAGAAAATCATTTTCCTTT
Source organism: Datura stramonium (assembly GCA_018107945.1). Taxonomy (NCBI): domain Eukaryota; kingdom Viridiplantae; phylum Streptophyta; class Magnoliopsida; order Solanales; family Solanaceae; genus Datura; species Datura stramonium. Next base: position 16,463 of record JACEIK010013703.1, read on the forward strand.
CAAAGGGAAAGACTCACAGTCAGTTTTCCCACTTTTATCCTCATCTTTGAATCCCTATGAAGACTTGTCTAATGAAGCTGCAGTGCGATCTGCTAAACCAGTGACAGTTGATGTACCAGGAAGGCTTGACCAGATAGCTCAAGCTAATCATGTAATTGATGTTGTTGATATTTCTTTGCCTTCTCAACAGGAACCAACCTCAGCTGAGACTGAATGTGGTTCTCTGCTTGCTGCACATACTAAAAATCCATCTGAAGTTGAATCTTCAGCAGGACCTGCTCTCATTCAAAGGAAAACTAGCAAAATCTCCAGACCCCCTATATGGACCAAAGACTATGTTGTTCCTTCAAAGTCTACTCCATATTCCCTTACTAATCATGTTCAATATGATCACCTTTCTCCCACCTGTAAAGGTTATCTAAGTGCTTTTTCAGCAGTTTCAGAGCCATTATCTTTCAAAGAAGCCTGCACTGATCACATAAGTATTGAAGCCATGAATCAGGAAATTGCTGCTCTTGAAGAAAATAATACATGATCTATTGTCTCTCTACCTGTCGGTATGTCACCTATTGGTTCTAACTGGGTTTATAAAGTGAAGTACAAAGCTAATGGTGAAGTGGATAGATTTAAAGCTCTATTGGTTGCAAAAGGATACACTCAAAAGGAGGGCTTTGATTATCATGAAATATTTCTCCTGTAGCTAAGATGGTAACCATTAGAATTGTTATTTCTTTGGCTACCTTACTTGGTTGGAATCTTTTTCAAATGGATGTCAACGATGCGTTTCTTCAAGGTGATTTAGAAGAAGACGTATACATGGCACTGCCTCAGGGATTTCAAAGCCAGGGGGAGCACAAGGTATGCAAGCTAAGAAAGTCATTATATGGCTTAAAATATGCCTCAAGACAGTGGAACATCAAGTTGACAAATTCTCTATTGAAAGCAGGATATTGCCAAAGCATGCATGATCACTCCATGTGTACAAAGAGATCTAGATCTGACTTTGTGGTTATCTTAGTCTATGTTGATGATTTACTCATTAGAGGGACTGGTTCACAGATTCTCCAAGAGGCCAAGAACACTCTTCACCAGAATTTCAAGATAAAAGATTTGGGTATTTTAAGATATTTCTTGGGCGTAGAAGTGCTGAAATCCAGGGAAGGGATCTTGTTGAATCAGAGGAAGTATGCATTACAGCTGATTTCAGAAACTGGCCTCAGTGGATCAAATCTAGTCTCTACACCTTTGGAGTTTAATCTTAAGCTCACTAGTCTAGAGTATGATCAACATATAGGAACTACCAGTGATGCAAAGTTGGAAGATGTGGCAGCTTATTAAAAATTAATTGGCAAACTACTTTACCTCACGATTATAAGACCTGATATAGCTTTTGGGGTTCAATTGTTGAGTCAATTTATGCAGCATCCTAAAGTCTCACACTGGTATACAACACTCAGGATAGTCAAGTACATCAAAGGATCACCTGGTTTAGGTGTATTCTTGAAAAGAGGAAGTGTTACAGAACTCACTGGTTTCTGTGATGTAGATTGGGCACCATGCCCTAAATACTAGACGATCAGTTACTGGATATGCAGTGAGGTTGGGAGATTCTTTAATCTTTTGGAAATCCAAGAAACAGTAGACTGTGAGTAGGAGTTCAGCAGAAGCCGAATATAGGAGCATGACAGCTTTGGTGGCAGAATTAATTTGGATAGCTGGGTTGCTAAAGGAACTCAAGGTGGAACCTACTCTTCCTATCAATGTTTACAGTGATAGTATAACAGCCATTCAAATAGCTAGCAACCCTATGTTCCATGAATGCACTAAACATATTGGACTGGACTGTCACTTCATTAGAGAAAGGGTGAAATCTGATTTTATAGTGCCACATCATTTGAGTACAAATCATCATCTGGTTGATATTTTGACGAAAGGGCTGGGAGCAAGACAACACCAGAACTTACTCTCCAAGCTGGGAGTTCTTGACATCTTCCACCCTCCAGCTTGAGGGGGAGTGTTGAGCTATGCAGTAGAGGCATGTAATGGTTCAATTAGTGTGCTGATTAAATGTTTGTTAGAAGTTGTTAAGAGTAGCTATAGGATAATTAGTTAGTTAGTTATAAGTGCACGTGATATGCACATGAGCATAGTTAGTCGGTGGAGTTAGTATAAAGGGCAGGAGTCACTTGTATTAGCAGTATTCTTTACGCAATGTAATTCCCCTTCTTCTTCTTCCTAGTTTTTCAAAGAGAACATTCATCAATGCATGTCTAGTTTTTAATCAGGTCTAATTCTAATAAAAACCCAAGCACATCTTATCGGAATTAGACAAAAAATTTCAGATCGGTCCTATAAATAATTCTAAACTTTAAGAAGTCACGGAATAATATTTTGATCTTTAGAATTGAAATTAGACCTTTAGATCATTATAATTTTATGCTTAAAATGATATTAAAGCACCTAACACGTTCAAAACCCATCTAAAACTCAAATCTAATCAAAACTTGTGGGGAAGTCCAAGATCATCATATAAGTCTGTTAGAATTTCTCAATCAAGAATTTGAGCTCGTTGAGTCCACTATTTCGTTATAGTTAACTCTTATTTTAATTCTAATATAGAAAGCAATTTAAGTGTTCGAATCACTCTCGAGCCCCTTGGGACCCATGCAAACTACCAAACTAAATCATAAATCACATTTCAGACCTACGAAAACTTTCAAACCTCAAATTTGAGATCATTTATTCTAAATGTTGACTTTGATCAACTCTTATTTTATTTTTTTTCTCAAAAATTCTAATGTTTAGCTTTTCTTCTCTAACACTTATCCAATAGCCTCGAAAATCATTCCAATCATCCGTGCAATCATAATATGCATGTCGAAACCACAATAAGTGTCGTTTGGTAGGGAAAGGTCTCAAATACTCAAAAAGACCGGACGAGTTGTTACCTCTAATTTTCTCCCAAAAATGAATATAACATGGAACTAATCTTTATAGCCTCAAGAACTGGTGTCAGAAGTCATGAGTCACTAAGAGCGGAAATACAACTCGAATATTAATGTATATCATTTGCTAAAGACCCAATTTTTATATAGTGTTTGTCAATTATCAAAACTCAAATTCAGCACAACTCAATAATTTCCTTTCAAACTTGGACTAAATAATAACAATAATGATCTGCCAAGATTCTCAACATCCATTTAGTCATCCGATGGGTCAAGTTTTACGGAATAAATATTTCGGACGAAAGTAAATCCTACTCCCGTTAGAATTAAATGTCGACACTATACAAAAACCAACTAACAAGACCGGATCCTTACACTTGTATCAGAAAACCAATTAAGCTACCATATTTTATTAATCATCAAAATCATAACTCACCCTAATTCACCCAGAAATTAATATGCTAGGAGGGTATTTGATTGTCTGTCCTTTAACTTAGTGGGTTCTGTCGGTGTATCTAAGCTTGCCCAGAGAGGAAAAAAAGAGTTTTTTGGCTGTAGGGCTTTCTGTTCTCTGTCAAAGGTTTGTCATATAATGTATACCTAATCAGCATTAGCATTTAACAACCACAAGCCTCCACCACCTGCCTCGTCACCACTCACAAAATTGTAGGAAAAAGGAAGAGCAAAAAGCTAAGTGGAAAGATAAAAACTAGAAAGACAAATGAAGTCACATGACAGTGACCAAAAAAAAGAGAGGGAACACCAAAGGCTGAGATTTAAATAATTTAACGCGCAAAGGAATGGGCAAATAATTGTTTTTTAATCGCTAATCATGTTTTTAATCAGTGTTTCAGAACTAATTAAACTTTAACAACTTTTTAATGTGGATATATCATTTGGATAATAATACCCCTAGATAGTGCCGCAGCAAAATTGACGATAATCCGCCCGATTTATTCATATTTTAGTGGATTGAATGAGTAATTTTTGGGAAACTTCATGGATTGCTCCATCGCTAAAAGAAATATTTACGCCCCGCTACCTTTTCTTTTCTACCCTCTAATTAATTACGAAAATACCTTTATTTTGCAATCCTTACATGTATTACATAGTATATTCGTATCTTGACATGGTATGTTTAAGGATAACGATCGTGAGAATCGTAGCACAAGGCTCTCGGTCCTTCATGATACCATCATAGTATATTTATATATTGTTATGATATACTTCATGATATCATCGCGAGTATATTTATATCTTGTCATGCTTATCTAACGTAATCTGTCGCAGTATGTTAAATATCTTGCAATGATATCTAATGCGCGAAAAACCTTCCAAACTCACAGGGACGGGAATTGTAATTATTTTATGTTGATGGGTATTACGGGTAGTGTATAAATGAGTCCCATTTTTATGTAATTAGTTTTGGTTTTGGGTATTTTATGTACTTTTCCTAATTTTTTTAGATGGATAACATTTGGGTATAAACCCATATCAAGTTTTATTGGCCCGACCTTATTTTTGGGTGGTCTTTAATTTTTGCTCGTTAAATTGGTAATCTTTAATTAATACCCTTCATTATTTTAAGTTTAAGGAAGGATAAAAATATCCCTAATATTTTCTTAAAAAACCATAAAACAAAAATAAAACTCGCAAGTAAAAAAAAAATCGTAGATATGGGTTGGCCCGTAGAAGACGAGAAGTTCATGCTATTGAACTTATGTCTTGGAGCATAAGTTCGGTGGGTAGGAGTTTCATATTGAACTTGTGCCCCCAGATATAATTGCATGTTATTGAACTTGTGCATATGGACGAAACTCCCGATCCTTGATTAGGTATGCGAAGTTCAATTGCATGAGCTTTTTCATGGAAATTCTGAGTTTCCTGCCGAACTTATGCCCAGACATAAATTCATATTATTCAACTTGTGTCTATGGACGGAAGTTCCGTAGTGTCTTGGAGCATAAGTTCAGTGGGTAGGAGTTTCATATTGAACTTGTGCCCCAAGATATAATTGCATGTTATTGAACTTGTGCATATGGACAGAAACTCCCAGTCGCAGTTCCGTATGCAGAAGTTCAATTGCATGAACTTTTGTCCATAGGTACAAGTTTCCTACTGAACTTATGCCCCAAGACATAAATTCATATTATTCAACTTGTGTCTATGGACAGAAGTTCACGTAATTGAACTTCTGCCACCAGACACAATTTCAATTGCATAAACTTTTTCCCCTTAGGCACAGGTTCATGTTACTTAACTTATGCCTATAGGCATAAATTCATGTTATGAATTTGTACATATGGGCAGGTTAAATAACATGAACTTATGCCTAACTTATGCCTGGAGGCATAACCCGTGTGAATTTATGCCTTAAGGCATAAATCGGACAAAAACTTATGTCTTGTGAATTTAATTTATGCCTTAAGGGTATATTTGATCACTTTTTTATCACTTAAAATGTCGAACGGCAAAAATTAAAGACCACTAATTTGAGGGACAAAAATTAAAGACCACCCCAAAATAAGATATTTATGTGCATGACCTAACCCATATTCAACCAATAAAAATGTGGGTATTCATGGATAATATGGATTAGCCTAATCGATTAACTTTTTAACTTTTATTCACTCAAAATACATGGTATCACCAAAAATAACCCTCTTCCATTTTGTGTTTCTTCTTTTATAGTTGATCACTAGAAATTTTTTTCTTTCTAAATATTATAAGTATTATTTAGCATTTTTCGAAAGAAATATTTTTTTCTGTTGCATACTTAAATACTAATTGCAAGAATAATAAATATATAACTGTCAAGTTTTATATCTTTTATTTTTCAATGTATGNATATTTCTTAAAGTGCATTAAGCACGTTAGACTCCTAAAATGCAAATTTTCTTTTACTCTGAAACTCAAATTATGATAAATATTTTTTCTCTTTACACGTAAAAAAATTATATTGAAAAGTTATAGAGAAAAACTTTATTAACTTTTATAATACAATAACGCTAAAAAAAGTATTTTCAACATTTTTCATTCAAAACAAACTAATGTATTTTTCGGATATTTAATTTTAAAGTAGATATTTACTTATGAAAATATGGATAAACATGTCTTTTATCCAGCCTATTTATTACCCAACCCACTTTTATATATATAAAACATAAACGGATTAAATTATTATCTATTTTATATTGACCCGTCCAAATTTGATCCAACTTGTTCATTTACCACTACTACCCTTAACTGAAAATATGAGAATTTATGACTTTAAGAGTAGGAAAAAAGAGAATTCACATAACATCTCTAAGAAAAAGGATAAGACCTTACCACAAAAATACGATAATTAAAAAAATCATGCCGCCTTAAAGTTACAAATAACATATAAAAGTTTCTAAACCATAACAACTCTTTGTAGGTATTTAGATATTTTTATTTTAATTTGAGTTTTGTACATTAAATATTTCTTAATTATATAAAACTTAAATACTCATATATTACAATATAAGTATCTATGAGTATTATTATCTATTCATTCGATATTTTTAATAGTTTTGAAGGCCGAATACTTAGCATTAAAAGGAGCAAATTGAAAGGCAAACACCAAATCTTTTTGAATTTGTTATTATGAATATTTAGATGATAATAAAATCAAATGACTTTAGGAACAATGAAAAAGTTCTTTACAAGTTATATAACATTTCTGAGAAGAAGGGTGACACTGCACCACAGAATAAGACAATCAAAGAAAGCATCTCACTTAAGGTTACAAATGATATACAAAAATTTCTAAATCGGAGACAACCTCTTAATAGGAATTTATGTATTTTTTTTAATTTTAATTTAAAATTTATATGTTTTAATACTCCTTAAATATTACTTAACAAGATAAAACTTAAAATACATTATAAATAAGTATATGCTCTAAATAAAATATTATTAATTAACTCAAATATTAGCTATTTATAAATATTTTTTTCTCATAAATTTTTTTAAATAATTATTAGCATATTAACTTTTAATAAATTAATTAATATCTTTACTAGCGCGCAAACCGCAAACAAATTTACCAATTTTTTTTTAATATTGTTAGGTCAGCACCTTATACGCATTTAAATAAAGAACGACCATTTCATCAGGCAGAATAAATAGACAGATGCTTCGCATATGCTATACACACTTTTGTCATTTCTCCAATTTCTCTCTAATAAGAAATGCAAAAGTAACATCCCTCTATGTGGGAACTTGATCCTTATCCAGTAATCAATAATGGAGTTATTATTTCTACTTATCCTTCTAACTTTAATCAATCCTCTCCATTTCTTCTTTAAACAGCTTCATCTCCAGCTTTTGCCTGATTTGAAGACTTTGTTGCTGGTGTTTCTTTTTCAACTGGTTCTAATTGATCAGCCTCTTCACTACTGATCGATTTCGACGATTGTTGGTCCTTGCTCTTGCCCCATATTACTAAATATAGTCCAATTACAATGATTGCCCCTCCCAAAACCCTGCATTCAACCGGCACCGATTTAGACAACCTCTTTTGCACTCAACAATATATACTACTTGAAACAAAAGTCATTAATGACATCGCAATAATCATTTATTATTTTACGAAAAAAGGATAAAATAAAGATTGAAGGGTTAAAAACACACCTAAAGTATCACGATTATTTTAGTCTCATACATGAAGAATTATAAGGTGTTTACTTTTCCTATCTGAACTATCACCAAATGTTTATGAAGACACACCTCAACTATCAGTTGCTTACTTTTCCCACCTGAATCGTTCAGGTATGAAAATGGAATGATTGATAACTCACACACTTAATAGTTCAGATATGAAACTCCAAAAACTGTCATACTTTAGGTGTGTTTTTTGACCCGTCATTCTAAAATAAATAAATATATACATACCTTCCCAAGTTTAACTGCTCGGATAAAATGAATGAACCCAAAATTGCGACGATAACCATGTTTAGAGGATTAAATGCAGTTACAAAAACAGGACCTTTTTCCTTCATTATCAATCCAGAGACATAATAGCCAACTCCAGAAGTAACCATTCCCTGCATCCATTAAAATAAATTATTCTCTCGGAAACTTCCTGACTAAATATGAATATGGACACATATATACTAGAGAATGTCCAAGCTTACACTATATACGTAAG